>OX123209.2:5967709-6268645 GCA_944739405.2 Euclidia mi
TATAATTTTCTGTAATGTAAATTATACTAGCCTCTCTTTACAAACAGTATATTTTCTTCCAATGCTGTGCGCAGCCATTATCGGGCTGCAAATTCATACTTTCTATTAACATCTATTTATGTCATTGAATATTATAATTTGTTGTCTGTAGTGTGCCTTATGAATAAATAAATAAACGCGGATAGTACAACCATTTTTTGCTACCATATTCTTTTGACTTTATATATTGATGAAAGCTATGCAGTCCTTTAGACTCTTAGTAGTTTTTTACATACTGCAGAGCTTTTGTTCATATTTTTCTTAGCTAAATGTGCTCTCCACCCACTGCAATAAACCTATTGCTGCATACTTTTTAAGATCTGACGGTGTCTTACTACTCTTACTAGTAAGCAGAGCTTCCATGTCTAAGATAATCATATGTATTTATGTATGATTATTTTAGTGTTTGGCAGCAAACACAGTAATCCTTTTCGCAATTAGAGCCTACTGAATGTGCAGATGAAATATTATTAATGAGTAACGTTTCATATGCTCCCTTCAAACGCTGACGCTGTTGGCACAGTATTGCCTCATATCCATGAGCTCGAATTGCCCCAAAAAAGTTTCTATTGGATCTTTGTTTAAAGTGTTGCAGCAATAGAGAGTTAACACCTTTGGAATGTAAATATTTAACAATACGTTTCAAAAGTTCTATAGTTTTTATCTAGGTTGCGAGACACGGCATAACTCCTTGATTATTGGCATTTATAAATTTCATGGATTTTAATATTGGTATGCTGTAGTTCCTAATAATTGATGATGGGGCAAAGTTGCGGTGACGGCACTCCTGTATATTTTTCCCTCTCTTATATGACTGTAGCTGCCATTGATGCTGTCGAAGAGGTCATCAAAAATAGAAGCAGGCAGGATTATGTGATATGTGTTACTTCGTAAGCACAGAAACAGCAGACTGTTTCTGTGCTTACGAAGTAACACATATCACATAAACATAGATTTTTTTAGTGACTTGCTTTTCTAGGCGAAAAATATCAAAATTCAGAAACGAACTAAAAATAAACTGGTATGACCTTATGGTCAGCGGGCTTGCTAAGGTGGAGGTTATGGGCTTAATGCATCCACACCGAACCTTTGTGTCATGTGGATAATTATTTCATCTGTCATCATCACCACATTTTCCCAGTTGCATCCCAATTATTAAGAACTTCTTTGACAGAATATAGGAATTTAAACGTTCGTGGTCAATGTGAAAACGTGTAACATGCCAATCGGTAATTCGGAACTGTTCGGAACCGTTGTGTATAGTTACACATGCTCATTTCAAACATGAAAGCATGCTTCTATTGAGCAGTTTCTACTTAGTAGCATGTGTGTCGGAATGTTGCTCAAAATTAGCGAGTAGCTAGTATCGATCAGTCCTTCGCAACAGGTGCGCGTGCACAATTTCACGCAAAATATCTCGCTGTGGCGACGAAAAAAGGCTCAAATTTGTAAATTTATATCGGAATAATGAGTGCTTGTGGAATCCCTGCATACCGAAGTATAAAAATAATGATGATAGAAATAATGCGTACCAAGACCTATTAACGAACATGGAGGATCCGTCCTTGACTGTGAAAATCATCAAAACCAAAATTAAGAATTCAAAGCGATCCGGTTTTGGTGCCGCTACTGTTTACAAACCTTCCGCGGCATGGTTTTATGAAATGAATTACTTCCTTGGGGACACCAGCGAGCACAGGGCAGGTATGGAAATAGTGAATTCCAGTTTTTAATAAAAATGCACTTAATTGTTTGTAAACCATAATTATTTAATATCATAGACCAAGTACAGCATGTTTTATTTATTTATATTAGGGCAGAAGAATTAAATGACGATGGTGAATGTATATCATATGACCCGGCCACGGTACCGCCTCTGTAGTTTCAAAGAGCTGCGCATAGGTGTTTCTTATTACTTCTGCCCGTCGAGAAGCGTGGTTATTGTAGCGTGTAGGTGGTAAGCCTTCCAAAGCTCGCCGCAGTTGTACCCTCCATGCTTCTGGTACCACAACAGCTTGTTGTATATCTTCAAAGTCTACGCATCTTTGCGTGATGTACATATGTGATATTTTCCGAAGCCAATGCTGCAATGGTGTAAAGCGCAAGCAGCTAATGTAATTCGATCAACTTTTTTGGGGGTCATGTCGATGGCATTCATAAGAACTCGAAATCTTGTTACTAAAATACCAAACGCATTTTCAACGTCTCGCCTGGCTCTCGACAAACATGCATCTGCTTCAACTGGTATCTTTGCTATGCCCGAATTACTTTGCGGCTTCAATTTCCTGTTTAGCAGCATTTAACATTTGTCTCTTCGGCGGCAGTTTTCCACATGTTGGCTGCGTTAAAGTCGAGCGTTGAGTTGTGTCAGTTTGGGAAGTTTTGAGAACAAAACTAGATCCACACATCATACACTTCAATTCGAATTTAGATATAAGACCCATCTGTTTCTCTTTTTTATTTTAAATACAAAGCTTTTCAATGACATATATACCTAACAACACAAAAAACTTACTTTTCGTTTTAAACACAAACTGTATACCAAAACAAAAAAAACTTCTGTTACTAATTGGACGCACTTAAACGGAAAGGATCCAACCCACACTTTGAGCGAAAATGAGTTATATATACCAAAATACTCCTTGTAGTTAATACTTTAATATCACAAAAACAGTCCAAGTAAAATTCCAACGGATCATGTTATAATGACCGTATGTTACCAACCCACATGTATGGCAGGTCATTCATTTTTATATTGACATCGCTCCAAGCTACTTAGTTCGTTATTGAGAAATTCACATTTACGAAAATATTCCAAATCACATGTTACTAAAACGATCCAAACTACTTGGATAATTATTATTCTAAAGACATAATTAAACGAAAACAATTCATGTGACATGGATTGTTTTCGTATTATTCAATTTAATTACTTAAATTGACTTAGTGAAAAATCGAAAACAATCCATCTTACATGGATCGTTATCTCTTAATTCAACAGCTTTATTTAAAAGAACTGAGGTAAACATCGATAACGATCCATGTAACGTGGGCCCTTTTATTGTACCTAGTTCATCGTGTGACTAGATTAAAATATTGAATTATTGAAATTAATTAAAAAACTGGAGATTGTTGTGGATTTTTTTAATAATACCTTATTCATTTAAGAGTGGATGCAGAAGAATATAATATTACTGACTGATTATTTGTGGGTTAAACAATTGTTTGTGATGTAGGAATAATAATACTGATTAATAAATAGTTTTGAAGTTATTTTTTGTGGGAATGGGATGTCTTTACCTTTGCAACATTGATTTCCTTTATTTCATTCAAGTTCGTACACGTTCGTTTTCTTGCCTGCGTGTGATTAAAATTGTGGTCTAGGCTTTTTTAAATGATAAATTGGACGCACTTAAACGGAAAGGATCCAACCCTCATAGACTTAGTTTCGAGATATTCAAGTTTGAAGTTCAAATCGTATTTCGTCTTTGATTCTCCACTTTAACATTATGGTGTTGGTTTTAAGTAAAGGATTAATACATACATTTTAATTTTATTAATTTAAAGTCCAATATTATGATGTATTTGCCGAGATAATAATAAAAATATGACAATGGATCCTTTTCGTTAAAATACTATTTCAAAAGAGCAGAGTAATAAACATATTTAGCCTTAAGGATCCAAGCTTTAAAATGGGACAAAAATACTAAAATTTATAAGGAATTATGACAGATTTCTATGTTTTGGAAAATAAAACTTCATTATAGTCTAATATATCTGTAATTTTCAATCACTACCATACCACTAATAATACCACAAATTACAAGCTTCATTTCCTATCAGCGATTCATAAAAATGTAAGCAATCTTTTGGTATTAAATAAAACATTGATTTAAGGTCGTCAATTTAGCTGTTTCCTGAAACAGAAAACATTTTATTACTAAGGATAAAGTCAACTGGCTAAAAACCAAAGAAATACTGATCGAAAAAAAAACCATACTCTATATTTATGAAAACAACAGAGAGTGAAGAGTTTCAGGAGCTAAATATAGAAAAAAGAGTTAAAGGAAAATCTTTAAAAATTTTGGAAAATTATTTAACACGTTCATCGCCGATTATTATTTTACAAAATCATAAAAAAATGTCATTGGTTTTTATGATTATTTATAGGTTTATTTGTTCATATATACAAGTTTTACAGTGATATTTGTTTGTTTTGGCTTTATTTTAGGGTTTTTTTAAGTGCCGGTCATTAGGACCCGGCGCGGCCTAAACGGAATAATTATTACATTCAGGCCGTGCCGGTCACAATGCCAGTCAGCGTACTTACGTACGCGTAATTTTCGATCGATGAGACATAGATAAACGTTATAGACACGTCTATTACGCACGGGTACCGCGCGCCTAATGGATGCCAGCGCGGGAGTACACCGTGCGTGCGGTTGTTGTTCCCGCCTCCCTTCACCCCTTTCACCTCTCTCTACGACTCAAGCCAATCACGGATTGTTTTCGTTAGTTCGCACTTGTTTTGGTCATCAAATGCACACTAAGATTTCGTTTAGCAGAAAAAATAGTTTTATTGTTAAAATGGACACTTTTTTTGACTTTGAGTTTACACAAGAACAATTACATGTAATTGACAGTTTAGAGAGGTCACATTGTAGTACTGACCATGTCATAAGTGAGGGTGATGAAGTAATAAATATTCCACGTACCAGTAAACGCCGAGTTATTTTGTCGGACAGTGAAGAAGATGACCGTGATTTATCTCCAGCTTTATCGGGCCATACACCTGAATGTGAGTGGTACCAGCCACGTGGTAAGCAGCCTCGTTTAATTCCTTTTACCGAAATACCGGGACTAAAACCATACTCACTTCGAAATCAACTAGCCAATGCTACACCTGTTGATTTCTATTCCCTATTAGTCACTGACCAGTTATTTGAAAATATAGCACATCAGACGAATATATTTGCCCAACAAAGTATCGATAAAGGTGGCATTAAAGATAAGTCGAGACTACGGCTCTGGATGCCAACCGACAAAGAAGAAATGAAAGGTTTTTTAGGCGTGATTATTTGGATGGGTATAGTGAAGTTACCAAAAATCGTAGACTATTGGTCTAATGATGAAATGTTGGGTCAATCTTTTGCAAAAAAGACTATGAGTCGCAACCGCTTCGAAGTTTTGCTTAGAATGCTCCACTTCTCCAACAACGAAGAAGTTCCAAAAAATGACCGGCTGGGTAAAATACGAAGATTGGTTGAAATATTGAACCAAACATTTTCAATTCATTATACTCCCGATGAATGTTTATGCGTCGATGAAAGTATGATACCATTTCGTGGGCGTATCATTTTTCGCCAATATAATAAGTCGAAAAGACATAAATATGGCATCAAGCTATTTAAATTGTGTACTACTCCTGGCTATACGACAAAGGTAGATGTATATGGAGGAAAGACATTAGATTCACAGGATAATACTCCAACCAACGTTGTCTTGAATTTAGCACGTAACTACTTTGGAAAAGGTCATACCATGTTCGTAGATAATTGGTATACAAGCTTAGATCTAGCTGAGAAGTTAGTTCAACAAGATACTCATTTAGTAGGGACCCTACGAAAAAACGGGAAGAACTTACCAAAGGACGTCATGACTGGAAATCTGAAACCGGGTGAGTTTATGGCAAAAGAAAACAAAAACGGAGTCACGGTTATGAAGTGGAAGGATAAGAGGGACGTGTGTTTGTTGTCAACCAAACATTCAATTGGTTTTACAAAAAAAAGAACAAAAGAGGGGTTGAAACAATTAAACCTAAAATTGTGATCGATTATAATAAAGCCAAAGCAGCCGTTGACTTATCTGACCAAATGAGTGCTTATTCGAGTCCACTGCGAAAGACGTTAAAGTGGTATAAGAAGCTCGGTATCGAGTTATTACTCAATACTGCTGTAGTAAATGCAAGAGTACTATATGAGAGTACAACGAAGAAGAAGATATCTGTCGTCGATTTTAGGCGACTGTTGGCAAAGCAGTTGACTGAGGGTAGTCAAGAAAATACGGGATTGACCACACCACGACCCAGAAGACAAAAACACGAGCTTAAGAAAAAAGAAGGTGCAGCAGTATCAACAAGAAAATTTTGTCGTGATTGTTACAAATCAAATGTTGAGTTGCATGGAAGAAATGTGGCCAAGAACAAAACAAAGAAGGTTTCTTGGTTTTGCACTATTTGTCCCGGAAATCCCCATTTATGTCGTCAATGTTTTGACAAATGCCACTAAAATGTTTGAATATCCATTTAGAGCTGAATTAATCTTTAGTTTGATTGTTGTTCGTATGACGATTTGTAATTGTGGTTTGATAAAAAACGTTCCTAATATTTTTTGTTCCATTGTCTTTCTTTTTTTCTTAAATTTTGATAAAAACATGCCTAAAATTAATAATATTCTATTGTCTTTTCATTTTTATGCATAAATGCAACTTATAACAGAAATAAAAATATATGATTCGAAATCCTATGTTTTTTCATTAACTTTTTTCTCTAAGTCCTAAAAACAGGTATGCCATCAAAAAATCAAAAAACCAAGTAGTTACAGGTGTTCATTGGGGCCGCGCCGGTCACATTGTATGGTTGAATACACAGCTTTTGCATTCTGCGGCGCGAACGGGCTTCGCAAAGGTAGGTCTGGCGTGCCGGTCATTTTGACCCCCCATGGCCCAAATGGCTAGATCAAGTGCCGGTCATTTTGACCCACCATGGCGATGAACGTGTTAAGTTTATTATGGCCAAATGGTAAAGAGATTCCGCAGGCTAAATTGGACGACCTTAAATCAATGTTTGATTTAATACCAAAAGATTGCTTACCTTTTTATGAATCGCTGATAGGAAATTAAAAAAATATTGGTGATGTTGATGGTTACGGGGATGGGATTCATTTCACCCTTGAATATGATAATGATGATTAACTTTAAGCAATAAATTATATAGTCTTTACTTAATTTTGAAGATATATAATTTGATATTTAATAAGGTTATTTTTTTATGTGTCTAAATAAAAATTCATTCATTCAAGTATTTTGATATAACTAAGATCTACATACTTACCTAGGCTTGTAATTTGTGGTATTATTAGTGGTATGGTAGTGATTGAAAATTACAGATATATTAGACTATAATGAAGTTTTATTTTCTAAAACATAGAAATCTGTCATAATTCCTCATAAATTTCAGTATTTTTGTCCCATTTTAAAGCTTGGATCCTTAAGGCTAAATATGTTTATTACTCTGCTCTTTTGAAATAGCATTCTAACGAAAAGGATCCATCGTCATATTTTTATTATTATCTCGGGCAATACATCATAATGTTGGACTTTAAATTAATAAAATTAAAATGTATGTATTTATCCTTTATTTAAAACCAACACCATAATGTTATAGTGGAGAATCAAAGACGAAATACGATTTGAACTTCAAACTTGAATATCTCGAAACCAAGTCTATGAGGGTTGGATCCTTTAAGTGCGTCCAATTGTAACATCATAAACTAATAAACTCAATTTTAAACTTGTATACCACACATCTTAACAAATTTTAGCAAAGAATCTTTCTTTAGAGTTTTTGTGAACATATCAGCTACTTGTTCAGTAGTACTTACATACTTTACAATTATCTATTCATTTAATATTAAATCCCTTACAAAATGAAACTTAATATCTGTGTTTCAATCTTTTAACACTGTTAGTATAAGCAACAGTTATGGCTTATTGATTATCACATAACATAGTAACTGGAGATACATTACAAATATTAAAATCAGTCAGTATATTTATGAGCCAACAAACCGCACTTGCTGCCATACTGAGAGCTACATATTCTGCTTCAGTAGAAGAAATACTTACAGTACTTTGCTTCTTAGGGCACCAAGAAATCAAACAATTTGAGAAAATAAAACAGTAACCAGTTGTAGACTTTCTTGGAAGTCAGCATCAAAATAACCCACCAAATTTTCATTATCACACTTATATAACAGCTTATAATTTATTGTATGTATATTAAGTATTATTTGTATGTATAGGCGATATATACTTACACATGTATGTATAGGCGATATATACTTACACATGTATGTATATTCTATTTAATAACTATTAGTGTCCATATATATATATGTATCTGATCACTACACCATCAAATTTGTCTTTTCAGTCTGTCCATCCTAAGGTTGCCTGGAAGAGATCGCACTTGGCGATAAGGCCGCCTTTGTGCATTTACTATTTGTATTATTTACATTTTAAGCTATTGTACCAACTGTATTTGCACAATAAAGATTTATCTATCTATCTAATGTATCGTAGTACTCTTTTCATACATACATAGACTCACGACTGTTTCCCGGAGGGGTAGGCAGAGACTACGGAACGCCATTTGCAACGATCCTGACATACCTCACTTGCTTCACTCACTCCCATCAAGTTTCTCATGCATGCTCTTCTGTTAAGGGTACTTCTGACTTGTCCTTTTTTCACTTGTACTCTTTTCAAGCCTACTAATAACATTTCACTTGCACAGTTTTGATACCTGCTTAATTTTGACACCACAACACAAAGATCTGGCCTTGTGCCCGATACTGCATACATCAAGCATATAATAATCTGCCAATTTTTTCTGTTTTTTATTTACTTGACATTTATTTTCAAGTATTCTCATATCAAAATTTTGGTCCATAGGAGTACATATAGGCTTACAGTTGTACGTGTTAAATCTCTTTATATGTAAGTTTTCTGACACATTTCTGTTACCCCACTTTTCAAATCTTGCCACATTTATACCCAGAAAATTAGAAATCAAACCCAAATCTTTCATCTCAAACTCCTTGTTTAGCATTGTCTTAAAGTTACATATCTGACTGTCATTTGTCCCAAATATTAATAAAACATCGACATAAATTATGACATAAATTTGTTGTTTACCATTACATTTTGAATACATACAAGAGTCACATTGTGATCTTTTAAAACATTATCTGATCATAACAGAGTTAAACTTATCGTTCCAATATTTTGGTGATTTTTAAGTCCATACAAAGCCTTATTTAATTTAACAATAATTTTGCCATCATTATATTATGTCCCTTCGATTCAATACAAGCTCTCATGCATAGACTCACGCCTGTTTCCCCGAAGAAGTAGGCAGAGGCATATTAAACGCTTTTCACCAATGTTTTGATCCCACGTAATAGGTGGCGAGCCTAATGCCGCTTATCGGGATATTTTGTTTGCCAGAGCCTCGTCCGTTGATCGGCAGGTGCATCACTTGCATGTGAGGTTGGCTTGAGACCCTAAGTTCTTGGTGGGAATCCTATGCAACATAAGCTCTCCTTATAAAAAAAAAAGTATCCTAGAATGACCCAAGTTTATTTTTTGCCTGTACAAATATTCAAGTGATTCAGATTCAGATAGTTTATTCCTCGACTATCTAATTTAGGTTTATTTAAGGACAATCACACAATTTATTGTAATGCCTCAATTGGGTATGTGACCAAAAATTGTTTACCAGCTCTCCTACTATTATGTTGTTCTAAAAATATCGGGAAGAAATAATTTATAACTATACAAGTTAAATCTTCTATATAATTTTGGAAATCTGCTAGATCGTTGAAATCTATATTTAAATATAAGTAAACAACATTATAATTGAAAGAAATGCAAATAAATAATTTTGACAATGTATAATATGTCATTGATCGAACAGCTGTTTCAAGTAAAACCCGCCATTGTGCCTCTCAGCAATATTTAAACAAGGGTGTTGTTTAAATTTGACAGCTATTTGAACGTCACTAAGTGGCTGCTAAACGCTAAACAGGGTTTATAGGTAAGGTTTTGGCTAATCAGCCGCAAGGACTTGTTATCTCAGGCATCTAGCAATATTAATGTTACTTACTATGATCCTATTGCTAGAATGTGCAAAAATTATAATGATCATGCCAAAGACCTTGACATATTTTATTATACTTATGGTGAATACGTAAATAAATGTAAGAAGTTAATTCATGTTATCAAAGACTGCTCCACCACCTAAAGTGTAGTGTGGTGTAATTATTTGATATTTATTTCGTTTATGTTTTGATGATTTGATTTTTTATGTTGTTTTTAATTTAACTAATTTATGTTTGTTTGACTTAGAATATTTTATCTTTATTACTCTTATTATCATATCTTATTTTGACATTTAATTTGTATAATTTTCTGTAATGTAATTATACTAGCCTCTCTTTACAAACAGTATATTTTCTTCCAATGCTGTGCGCAGCCATTATCGGGCTGCAAATTCATACTTTCTATTAACATCTATTATGTCATTGAATATTATAATTTGTTGTCTGTAGTTGTGCCTTATGAATAAATAAATAAACGCGGATAGTACAACCATTTTTTGCTACCATATTCTTTTGACTTTATATATTGATGAAAGCTATGCAGTCCTTTAGACTCTTAGTAGTTTTTTACATACTGCAGAGCTTTTGTTCATATTTTTCTTAGCTAAATGTGCTCTCCACCCACTGCAATAACCTATTGCTGCATACTTTTTAAGATCTGACGGTGTCTTACTACTCTTACTAGTAAGCAGAGCTTCCATGTCTAAGATAATCATATGTATTTATGTATGATTATTTTAGTGTTTGGCAGCAAACACAGTAATCCTTTTCGCAATTAGAGCCTACTGAATGTGCAGATGAAATATTATTAATGAGTAACGTTTCATATGCTCCTTCAAACGCTGACGCTGTTGGCACAGTATTGCCTCATATCCATGAGCTCGAATTGCCCCAAAAAAGTTTCTATTGGATCTTGTTTAAAGTGTTGCAGCAATAGAGAGTTAACACCTTTGGAATGTAAATATTTAACAATACGTTTCAAAAGTTCTATAGTTTTTATCTAGGTTGCGAGACACGGCATAACTCCTTGATTATTGGCATTTATAAATTTCATGGATTTTAATATTGGTATGCTGTAGTTCCTAATAATTGATGATGGGGCAAAGTTGCGGTGACGGCACTCCTGTATATTTTTCCCTCTCTTATATGACTGTAGCTGCCATTGATGCTGTCGAAGAGGTCATCAAAAATAGAAGCAGGCAGGATTATGTGATATGTGTTACTTCGTAAGCACAGAAACAGCAGACTGTTTCTGTGCTTACGAAGTAACACATATCACATAAACATAGATTTTTTTAGTGACTTGCTTTTCTAGGCGAAAAATATCAAAATTCAGAAACGAACTAAAAATAAACTGGTATGACCTTATGGTCAGCGGGCTTGCTAAGGTGGAGGTTATGGGCTTAATGCATCCACACCGAACCTTTGTGTCATGTGGATAATTATTTCATCTGTCATCATCACCACATTTTCCCAGTTGCATCCCAATTATTAAGAACTTCTTTGACAGAATATAGGAATTTAAACGTTCGTGGTCAATGTGAAAACGTGTAACATGCCAATCGGTAATTCGGAACTGTTCGGAACCGTTGTGTATAGTTACACATGCTCATTTCAAACATGAAAGCATGCTTCTATTGAGCAGTTTCTACTTAGTAGCATGTGTGTCGGAATGTTGCTCAAAATTAGCGAGTAGCTAGTATCGATCAGTCCTTCGCAACAGGTGCGCGTGCACAATTTCACGCAAAATATCTCGCTGTGGCGACGAAAAAAGGCTCAAATTTGTAAATTTATATCGGAATAATGAGTGCTTGTGGAATCCCTGCATACCGAAGTATAAAAATAATGATGATAGAAATAATGCGTACCAAGACCTATTAACGAACATGGAGGATCCGTCCTTGACTGTGAAAATCATCAAAACCAAAATTAAGAATTCAAAGCGATCCGGTTTTGGTGCCGCTACTGTTTACAAACCTTCCGCGGCATGGTTTTATGAAATGAATTACTTCCTTGGGGACACCAGCGAGCACAGGGCAGGTATGGAAATAGTGAATTCCAGTTTTTAATAAAAATGCACTTAATTGTTTGTAAACCATAATTATTTAATATCATAGACCAAGTACAGCATGTTTTATTTATTTATATTAGGGCAGAAGAATTAAATGACGATGGTGAATGTATATCATATGACCCGGCCACGGTACCGCCTCTGTAGTTTCAAAGAGCTGCGCATAGGTGTTTCTTATTACTTCTGCCCGTCGAGAAGCGTGGTTATTGTAGCGTGTAGGTGGTAAGCCTTCCAAAGCTCGCCGCAGTTGTACCCTCCATGCTTCTGGTACCACAACAGCTTGTTGTATATCTTCAAAGTCTACGCATCTTTGCGTGATGTACATATGTGATATTTTCCGAAGCCAATGCTGCAATGGTGTAAAGCGCAAGCAGCTAATGTAATTCGATCAACTTTTTTGGGGGTCATGTCGATGGCATTCATAAGAACTCGAAATCTTGTTACTAAAATACCAAACGCATTTTCAACGTCTCGCCTGGCTCTCGACAAACATGCATCTGCTTCAACTGGTATCTTTGCTATGCCCGAATTACTTTGCGGCTTCAATTTCCTGTTTAGCAGCATTTAACATTTGTCTCTTCGGCGGCAGTTTTCCACATGTTGGCTGCGTTAAAGTCGAGCGTTGAGTTGTGTCAGTTTGGGAAGTTTTGAGAACAAAACTAGATCCACACATCATACACTTCAATTCGAATTTAGATATAAGACCCATCTGTTTCTCTTTTTTATTTTAAATACAAAGCTTTTCAATGACATATATACCTAACAACACAAAAAACTTACTTTTCGTTTTAAACACAAACTGTATACCAAAACAAAAAAAACTTCTGTTACTAATTGGACGCACTTAAACGGAAAGGATCCAACCCACACTTTGAGCGAAAATGAGTTATATATACCAAAATACTCCTTGTAGTTAATACTTTAATATCACAAAAACAGTCCAAGTAAAATTCCAACGGATCATGTTATAATGACCGTATGTTACCAACCCACATGTATGGCAGGTCATTCATTTTTATATTGACATCGCTCCAAGCTACTTAGTTCGTTATTGAGAAATTCACATTTACGAAAATATTCCAAATCACATGTTACTAAAACGATCCAAACTACTTGGATAATTATTATTCTAAAGACATAATTAAACGAAAACAATTCATGTGACATGGATTGTTTTCGTATTATTCAATTTAATTACTTAAATTGACTTAGTGAAAAATCGAAAACAATCCATCTTACATGGATCGTTATCTCTTAATTCAACAGCTTTATTTAAAAGAACTGAGGTAAACATCGATAACGATCCATGTAACGTGGGCCCTTTTATTGTACCTAGTTCATCGTGTGACTAGATTAAAATATTGAATTATTGAAATTAATTAAAAAACTGGAGATTGTTGTGGATTTTTTTAATAATACCTTATTCATTTAAGAGTGGATGCAGAAGAATATAATATTACTGACTGATTATTTGTGGGTTAAACAATTGTTTGTGATGTAGGAATAATAATACTGATTAATAAATAGTTTTGAAGTTATTTTTTGTGGGAATGGGATGTCTTTACCTTTGCAACATTGATTTCCTTTATTTCATTCAAGTTCGTACACGTTCGTTTTCTTGCCTGCGTGTGATTAAAATTGTGGTCTAGGCTTTTTTAAATGATAAATTGGACGCACTTAAACGGAAAGGATCCAACCCTCATAGACTTAGTTTCGAGATATTCAAGTTTGAAGTTCAAATCGTATTTCGTCTTTGATTCTCCACTTTAACATTATGGTGTTGGTTTTAAGTAAAGGATTAATACATACATTTTAATTTTATTAATTTAAAGTCCAATATTATGATGTATTTGCCGAGATAATAATAAAAATATGACAATGGATCCTTTTCGTTAAAATACTATTTCAAAAGAGCAGAGTAATAAACATATTTAGCCTTAAGGATCCAAGCTTTAAAATGGGACAAAAATACTAAAATTTATAAGGAATTATGACAGATTTCTATGTTTTGGAAAATAAAACTTCATTATAGTCTAATATATCTGTAATTTTCAATCACTACCATACCACTAATAATACCACAAATTACAAGCTTCATTTCCTATCAGCGATTCATAAAAATGTAAGCAATCTTTTGGTATTAAATAAAACATTGATTTAAGGTCGTCAATTTAGCTGTTTCCTGAAACAGAAAACATTTTATTACTAAGGATAAAGTCAACTGGCTAAAAACCAAAGAAATACTGATCGAAAAAAAAACCATACTCTATATTTATGAAAACAACAGAGAGTGAAGAGTTTCAGGAGCTAAATATAGAAAAAAGAGTTAAAGGAAAATCTTTAAAAATTTTGGAAAATTATTTAACACGTTCATCGCCGATTATTATTTTACAAAATCATAAAAAAATGTCATTGGTTTTTATGATTATTTATAGGTTTATTTGTTCATATATACAAGTTTTACAGTGATATTTGTTTGTTTTGGCTTTATTTTAGGGTTTTTTTAAGTGCCGGTCATTAGGACCCGGCGCGGCCTAAAC
Organism: Euclidia mi; assembly: GCA_944739405.2. Classification (NCBI taxonomy): domain Eukaryota; kingdom Metazoa; phylum Arthropoda; class Insecta; order Lepidoptera; family Erebidae; genus Euclidia; species Euclidia mi. The sequence continues at coordinate 5,982,301 of OX123209.2, forward strand.
GGAATAATTATTACATTCAGGCCGTGCCGGTCACAATGCCAGTCAGCGTACTTACGTACGCGTAATTTTCGATCGATGAGACATAGATAAACGTTATAGACACGTCTATTACGCACGGGTACCGCGCGCCTAATGGATGCCAGCGCGGGAGTACACCGTGCGTGCGGTTGTTGTTCCCGCCTCCCTTCACCCCTTTCACCTCTCTCTACGACTCAAGCCAATCACGGATTGTTTTCGTTAGTTCGCACTTGTTTTGGTCATCAAATGCACACTAAGATTTCGTTTAGCAGAAAAAATAGTTTTATTGTTAAAATGGACACTTTTTTGACTTTGAGTTTACACAAGAACAATTACATGTAATTGACAGTTTAGAGAGGTCACATTGTAGTACTGACCATGTCATAAGTGAGGGTGATGAAGTAATAAATATTCCACGTACCAGTAAACGCCGAGTTATTTTGTCGGACAGTGAAGAAGATGACCGTGATTTATCTCCAGCTTTATCGGGCCATACACCTGAATGTGAGTGGTACCAGCCACGTGGTAAGCAGCCTCGTTTAATTCCTTTTACCGAAATACCGGGACTAAAACCATACTCACTTCGAAATCAACTAGCCAATGCTACACCTGTTGATTTCTATTCCCTATTAGTCACTGACCAGTTATTTGAAAATATAGCACATCAGACGAATATATTTGCCCAACAAAGTATCGATAAAGGTGGCATTAAAGATAAGTCGAGACTACGGCTCTGGATGCCAACCGACAAAGAAGAAATGAAAGGTTTTTTAGGCGTGATTATTTGGATGGGTATAGTGAAGTTACCAAAAATCGTAGACTATTGGTCTAATGATGAAATGTTGGGTCAATCTTTTGCAAAAAAGACTATGAGTCGCAACCGCTTCGAAGTTTTGCTTAGAATGCTCCACTTCTCCAACAACGAAGAAGTTCCAAAAAATGACCGGCTGGGTAAAATACGAAGATTGGTTGAAATATTGAACCAAACATTTTCAATTCATTATACTCCCGATGAATGTTTATGCGTCGATGAAAGTATGATACCATTTCGTGGGCGTATCATTTTTCGCCAATATAATAAGTCGAAAAGACATAAATATGGCATCAAGCTATTTAAATTGTGTACTACTCCTGGCTATACGACAAAGGTAGATGTATATGGAGGAAAGACATTAGATTCACAGGATAATACTCCAACCAACGTTGTCTTGAATTTAGCACGTAACTACTTTGGAAAAGGTCATACCATGTTCGTAGATAATTGGTATACAAGCTTAGATCTAGCTGAGAAGTTAGTTCAACAAGATACTCATTTAGTAGGGACCCTACGAAAAAACGGGAAGAACTTACCAAAGGACGTCATGACTGGAAATCTGAAACCGGGTGAGTTTATGGCAAAAGAAAACAAAAACGGAGTCACGGTTATGAAGTGGAAGGATAAGAGGGACGTGTGTTTGTTGTCAACCAAACATTCAATTGGTTTTACAAAAAAAAGAACAAAAGAGGGGTTGAAACAATTAAACCTAAAATTGTGATCGATTATAATAAAGCCAAAGCAGCCGTTGACTTATCTGACCAAATGAGTGCTTATTCGAGTCCACTGCGAAAGACGTTAAAGTGGTATAAGAAGCTCGGTATCGAGTTATTACTCAATACTGCTGTAGTAAATGCAAGAGTACTATATGAGAGTACAACGAAGAAGAAGATATCTGTCGTCGATTTTAGGCGACTGTTGGCAAAGCAGTTGACTGAGGGTAGTCAAGAAAATACGGGATTGACCACACCACGACCCAGAAGACAAAAACACGAGCTTAAGAAAAAAGAAGGTGCAGCAGTATCAACAAGAAAATTTTGTCGTGATTGTTACAAATCAAATGTTGAGTTGCATGGAAGAAATGTGGCCAAGAACAAAACAAAGAAGGTTTCTTGGTTTTGCACTATTTGTCCCGGAAATCCCCATTTATGTCGTCAATGTTTTGACAAATGCCACTAAAATGTTTGAATATCCATTTAGAGCTGAATTAATCTTTAGTTTGATTGTTGTTCGTATGACGATTTGTAATTGTGGTTTGATAAAAAACGTTCCTAATATTTTTTGTTCCATTGTCTTTCTTTTTTTCTTAAATTTTGATAAAAACATGCCTAAAATTAATAATATTCTATTGTCTTTTCATTTTTATGCATAAATGCAACTTATAACAGAAATAAAAATATATGATTCGAAATCCTATGTTTTTTCATTAACTTTTTTCTCTAAGTCCTAAAAACAGGTATGCCATCAAAAAATCAAAAAACCAAGTAGTTACAGGTGTTCATTGGGGCCGCGCCGGTCACATTGTATGGTTGAATACACAGCTTTTGCATTCTGCGGCGCGAACGGGCTTCGCAAAGGTAGGTCTGGCGTGCCGGTCATTTTGACCCCCCATGGCCCAAATGGCTAGATCAAGTGCCGGTCATTTTGACCCACCATGGCGATGAACGTGTTAAGTTTATTATGGCCAAATGGTAAAGAGATTCCGCAGGCTAAATTGGACGACCTTAAATCAATGTTTGATTTAATACCAAAAGATTGCTTACCTTTTTATGAATCGCTGATAGGAAATTAAAAAAATATTGGTGATGTTGATGGTTACGGGGATGGGATTCATTTCACCCTTGAATATGATAATGATGATTAACTTTAAGCAATAAATTATATAGTCTTTACTTAATTTTGAAGATATATAATTTGATATTTAATAAGGTTATTTTTTTATGTGTCTAAATAAAAATTCATTCATTCAAGTATTTTGATATAACTAAGATCTACATACTTACCTAGGCTTGTAATTTGTGGTATTATTAGTGGTATGGTAGTGATTGAAAATTACAGATATATTAGACTATAATGAAGTTTTATTTTCTAAAACATAGAAATCTGTCATAATTCCTCATAAATTTCAGTATTTTTGTCCCATTTTAAAGCTTGGATCCTTAAGGCTAAATATGTTTATTACTCTGCTCTTTTGAAATAGCATTCTAACGAAAAGGATCCATCGTCATATTTTTATTATTATCTCGGGCAATACATCATAATGTTGGACTTTAAATTAATAAAATTAAAATGTATGTATTTATCCTTTATTTAAAACCAACACCATAATGTTATAGTGGAGAATCAAAGACGAAATACGATTTGAACTTCAAACTTGAATATCTCGAAACCAAGTCTATGAGGGTTGGATCCTTTAAGTGCGTCCAATTGTAACATCATAAACTAATAAACTCAATTTTAAACTTGTATACCACACATCTTAACAAATTTTAGCAAAGAATCTTTCTTTAGAGTTTTTGTGAACATATCAGCTACTTGTTCAGTAGTACTTACATACTTTACAATTATCTATTCATTTAATATTAAATCCCTTACAAAATGAAACTTAATATCTGTGTTTCAATCTTTTAACACTGTTAGTATAAGCAACAGTTATGGCTTATTGATTATCACATAACATAGTAACTGGAGATACATTACAAATATTAAAATCAGTCAGTATATTTATGAGCCAACAAACCGCACTTGCTGCCATACTGAGAGCTACATATTCTGCTTCAGTAGAAGAAATACTTACAGTACTTTGCTTCTTAGGGCACCAAGAAATCAAACAATTTGAGAAAATAAAACAGTAACCAGTTGTAGACTTTCTTGGAAGTCAGCATCAAAATAACCCACCAAATTTTCATTATCACACTTATATAACAGCTTATAATTTATTGTATGTATATTAAGTATTATTTGTATGTATAGGCGATATATACTTACACATGTATGTATAGGCGATATATACTTACACATGTATGTATATTCTATTTAATAACTATTAGTGTCCATATATATATATGTATCTGATCACTACACCATCAAATTTGTCTTTTCAGTCTGTCCATCCTAAGGTTGCCTGGAAGAGATCGCACTTGGCGATAAGGCCGCCTTTGTGCATTTACTATTTGTATTATTTACATTTTAAGCTATTGTACCAACTGTATTTGCACAATAAAGATTTATCTATCTATCTAATGTATCGTAGTACTCTTTTCATACATACATAGACTCACGACTGTTTCCCGGAGGGGTAGGCAGAGACTACGGAACGCCATTTGCAACGATCCTGACATACCTCACTTGCTTCACTCACTCCCATCAAGTTTCTCATGCATGCTCTTCTGTTAAGGGTACTTCTGACTTGTCCTTTTTTCACTTGTACTCTTTTCAAGCCTACTAATAACATTTCACTTGCACAGTTTTGATACCTGCTTAATTTTGACACCACAACACAAAGATCTGGCCTTGTGCCCGATACTGCATACATCAAGCATATAATAATCTGCCAATTTTTTCTGTTTTTTATTTACTTGACATTTATTTTCAAGTATTCTCATATCAAAATTTTGGTCCATAGGAGTACATATAGGCTTACAGTTGTACGTGTTAAATCTCTTTATATGTAAGTTTTCTGACACATTTCTGTTACCCCACTTTTCAAATCTTGCCACATTTATACCCAGAAAATTAGAAATCAAACCCAAATCTTTCATCTCAAACTCCTTGTTTAGCATTGTCTTAAAGTTACATATCTGACTGTCATTTGTCCCAAATATTAATAAAACATCGACATAAATTATGACATAAATTTGTTGTTTACCATTACATTTTGAATACATACAAGAGTCACATTGTGATCTTTTAAAACATTATCTGATCACAACAGTGTTAAACTTATCGTTCCAATATTTTGGTCTTGGATTTTTTAAGTCCATACAAAGCCTTATTTAATTTAACAATATTTTTGCCATCATTATATGTCCCTTCGGGTAAGCTAATATAAACATTTTATCCAATTTCACCATACAGAAAGGCCCCAGCATAGATTAGAATATACTGTTATAGATAGCAGAGACGAGTAAGAATACGAGTAAGAATAATATAGACTTACAAAGTCGAACAAAAAAATGTGACTCGATAATTCGTTAACATAAATGACGAAAGATGTCGCTACGCGTATCGAATCGAAAAATAATTAGGGCCAGATGACGCGTGACGTCACTTGTACCCCCGCTTAATGGTACATAACATCGCTAGATGGCGTTATATTCAATTTACTTGTCTTAAATTTATTAACGTGGACGAAAAACGACAACGTAGGTAGCCCTTGTGCAATGTGCAAGGTCATTCGAGAGTTGAGGCCCTCAAGGGTGCTCAACCTACCTACTACGGTACTATCAATAATGCTACCGTTCAACTCTTTAATCAATTTTAATTTTCGAATTATGTGCGTGGTTTAAGTACTTTAAGGTCTAAATTTGCAATGAAATGTTGCACTATATTTTGCTGTTCTGATAACAAAGCTGGCAGATGGCCTCGTAAGCCCACCGAGCTTGGGGTCGATTGATTTGTTTTGAGGAGCACTTCACACTTAGATGATATTCAGGGTCTGATGATGAAGCTGGAAGGTGGCCACGGTATCTCTGTGATAAAACGACATAAGCCGATCGAATTTGGCCTCGATTAATTTGTCTTGAGAAGCACTTTACACCTAGATGATATCCAGGGTCTGATGATGAAGCTGGGAGGTGGCCACGGCATCTCTTTAATAAAACGACATAACCCGACCAAGTTTGGGCTTGATTGATTTGTCTTGAGGAGCACTTTACACTTAGATGATATCCAAGGTCTGATGATGAAGCTGGGAGGTGGCCACGGCATCTCTGTAATAAAACGACATAACCCGACCGAGTTTGGGCTTGATTGATTTGTCTTGAGGAACACTTTACACCTAGATGATATCCAGGGTCTGATGATGAAGCTGGGAGGTGGCCACGGCATCTCTGTAATAAAACGACAAAACCCGACCGAGTTTGGGCTTGATTGATTTGTCTTGAGGAGCACTTTACACCTAGATGATATCCAGGGTCTGATGATGAAGCTGGAGGTGGCCACAGCATCTCTGTTATAAAACGACATACTTAAGCCCACCAAGTTTGGGGTGGATTAATTTGTCTTGGGGAGCTCTTTAGGTACACCTAGATGATATTCGGGGTCTGTTGATGAAGCTGGAGGTGGCTACGGCATCTTTGTCATAAAACGATGTAACCCTACCGAGTTTACCCTAGACGGCCGGTTGGCGAAGCGGGAGTGTAAGCGACGCACGGCTACCTACGTCAAAGGTCGCGGGTTCGATTCCCGCTCAAGTCAAACATTTGTGTGCATGAATATGGATATTTGTCTTGATCTGGGTGTTTCTATGTATAACATATAAGTATGTATTTACAAAAAAAGTATAACTATAGATATGTATGTTTATCCATTATCTAGTACCCATAGTAGGGTCATTTCGCCTGTTCGCATCCATTTAGTGCAGTTGACAAAGGACAATGGGCGGTTTTGGGCGGTCGGCGGCCATCAATGAATTTAATATCAAATGAAAGTACTAATAATTACGAACATCTTTTACTATGGGCGTTACGCTGTATTCCATTTAGGAAAAGAAATATTTGAATGTCAATATAACCTAATTGTATAGATAAAAGTTTTGTGACACGGTAACACATCATCAATATACCTAATTATATAATAAAGTATCGCACGTGATCTTTCGTGTTAAGATAGCTCGGCGTTATAGGGCTGAGCACCTAGTACAGGGCGTGTAAAATATTGAAGTATACCGAGAGCCACAAATAAGACGTCTTAGCGAATATATTGAAGAGGAAGAAGTGTGGTTGTTACCCGTTCGAATACAGTCAAGGCACGTAAGACCTAGGACTTATTTATCATGGTCCTAGCGTTAACCCGGTTGCATCCGAGACTTACGCCTTGAAGCTCGACGTCCGCTTACTAGTCCAAATAGACATGACAGAATATCGGCTTTTCCACAGAAGGATCACTGCCATCTGACCTCCGTAGCCCAAAGGTATAGCGATATTTCCATAGCTTAGACCAGTATCAGTTTATTTGAGGCAACCGTATTGACTCTCAAAGATCTTCATTAAAGCCAAGACCGACGGTATATTCTGCTCTCCGAGGCATGGGGCAAGCGATAATTAACTATTCAAATTCAAATTTAAATTCAAATCATTTATTGCAAAACTAAGTGTACATGGTGATGGTATACAATGGTATGTGCTTAAGACTTAGCGCCTTTTTCAAGCATAGCAATATTGAGAGCTGACTAGCAATTATAAGATAAGTAAATAGAAAACATTGTTATAATTGTTATGTACAGTTAATAGTTGTAGAGGTAGTCCGTAGTACAATTAATTGAAGATTATATAACATTATTGAAATTAGGAAACATAGAATTAGTATTAATAGATCGATATAGAATTAGAAAATACAAAAAAATAACTAACTATTTAATACGTAAGTAAGATCTGGGACTTATTATTCATAGATTATTCCGAGTTATAGGCGCCCGGTCAAATGCTGCGCACATAATTATTATTTGCTTAGTATGGTATATTATATACTTATATGGCTGGGTAAGAAATGAACCCGAAGAGTTGCGATTAGCAGCAGCAGAATTAACTGGGATTATAGAGGATGAATGAGAGGAACTAGGCTACACAAGGCTTAAAATCATACTTAATTCTTTTTTTAAACCATTATTTTCTTTCATAACTTTATCTACATACAATAATTAATTATGCATTATAATAGCTTATTATTTATTGATGATATTATGTTAGTTATATACAGGGTGTAACAAGACCCTTAAGGAAAACTGAAATCCTATGTTGTACCAATCAGTACAAACATTTTTTGCTTGGGCACTATACCTGGGAAATTACTGTTTCAGGAGATATTGAGGCTCAAAGTTAATATGGAATTTTTCTAATTAGGTACAAAATCGATGCATTAACCCCCACACATTTTCTTTAGATGCCCTATAACCCATGAATGAATGAATATGTAGGTATTTCGAGAATTGCACGCGCGCGCTTTTAATTGCAGTTAAAAAAATGTGAAAACTCAAAAAAAAATCGTTTCCCAGCTATTATTTTTGGTTAGTATCACTTGGCATGATGTCCACAACGAGTAGACTTCGGCTTGGTGATGGGTCTTGTGACACTCTGTACCCTTATAACCAAAGAAAGATTTTATGTTTATAACAAATTGTATGGTAACTGTATTATATATGTAGGTATATTATTTAACATTAGTTAAATCTAAATAGTAAAATGCACCTACCACTTTCATCTCTGCACCGCCTTAAGGTTGACAGGTAGAGAATGCCATATGGCATTATGTCCACCGATGTACACTATGTTTGTGCATAAATGTTTAAATAAAATAAATAAATAAACTGTGCTTACATTAGTAAGCACAGTTACCATACAATTTGATACAATAATATGTGATATATTATAAAATGACAATCTAAATAAGTTGTTTCACTTTCTTTAACACTTTCGTTAGCCAGAGTAGTAAGTAAAACGATTAAAGTTTGAAATAGTTTAAAAATATATAAACATTTTTGTCACTTCAAACTATCTTCGTGTAGCAATAAAAACAACTTTTAAACTATTGATTACTAATAAACTGATTTAAATAATAGTTACAGGTAGCACGCCACTGCGTAATGTTGATGTTGTGCATGTATTGTTAGAGAGAGATGCAGGTGGCCTTTAATGTTGCGTTCTCTCTCTCCCACCGGCGGACACGAATAGGCCCCACTCTGCCACTCTATTCTTGATATCTCTATGCTTTTACACGTTGAGGTATTGGCGGTACTGACTTTTCATTTTATTAGTGTGTTAGTATACTTATTTTCGAGCATTTTTAAAGAGAGGTCCGTAAATGGACGCGAATTGGGCGATGGACGCGAACAGGCGAAATGACCCTACAAGCTCAAAGCTCTGCTTAGTTACTCAAAGACTATTAAGCATACTTTTATTGAATTGTTTTATTTTTTTGTTTTCTGCTATTTTGTTAACTGTAAAATAACTAGGTATATTTAAAATAGTTTTACTACATACATTATTATTGTCAGTGCTATGCATACCGTAATTGTCATATTATATCAGATACAATGCCTTTTAAGTGTTTACCTTAACTGTATAAATATATATGATGTGGTTGTGCTAATAAATAAATAAATTAATTAATTAATTTGGGACTAGATGGTGTTGTGTGAATGTGGTAGAATATTATATTATATAATTATAGTTTGGGCTCGATTGAATTTTCTTGAGGAACACTTTACACCTAGGTGATAATAATTATGATACTACGATACTACCTATAGCGGTACCGGGTTCGATTCTAGGTATAGTTGCTTTTTGCATTTTCTCATACAAAGTACCTAGTTAATAAATAATATGGTCTCACTCATGGTATGAGTTCGTGCGTGCGTCCTTGAGGCATACATAGAGTTCGTAGATGGTTGTTTACGAATTGTTACTAAATAAGTGTATCTACCTATAAAACCCGTAACGTACCCATCCCATCTAAATAGGTAATTTTATTTTGGTTTAAGCGTCATCTAGTGAAAATTCAATGTAAACCGTTGTACATTACCTTTCGTGTTTTTACTACGCCACCTATTAGTACACGTTCAAAAGTGATAAAATATGCACGTAAAATGAAATAGATAAATTAGCTTATTATGAGCAATATTACCAATTATAAAAAATACTTAAACAATTTCAATGGCCGTTAATAAAAAAATAATGATATTTTTATGACTTGTCTGGCTGTAATTAACGTCGCATGCTATTTGATCAGCGCCCTCTGGATATAGCTCGCGATTTGAGCTTTTTCCGAGGCACATTTTTTTGTTCGACTTTGGCAGTCTATATTCTGACTCGTCTCTGTAGATAGGTAACTCTCGCCTCGCTCGAGGTCGGTGAATGTGCTGCCGCCAAGTAGCAGTATCATGAACTAAACTGAAGTTGTCAAATCGTAGCTAGTAGCTACCTATACATAGGTATATTTATATCATTGTTATTGCCTTAATATTTTAGTGATGTTATTGTAATTTATATGCTGGCGCTATATTTGTATACATAATTTTGCATACAAGCAAAATTATGTATACAAATATAGCGACAGCATAGAAATTACAATAACATCACTACAGCAAGCATATTTTGTCAGGTAACGGAATGGATTTTAAGGACAAGGAACATAAAAAAAAAACAAAATTAGTAAAATATACGATCTTTGTTTTATTTTCGTTTATGCCGTAAGTAATAATTATGAGCTGCAACTTTAACACCATCATTACAATCCCAAAAAGTGGTCTTACCAGTGAGTACCTGGTTTACATCCTTGCACCAGTTATTAATAAAGAAAATAATTGATTTTCGCACTTTCATTTTTGATAATTGCTCTTTATGTTTGGAACATGTTAAGAAATTTAAATCGATGTGCATCAAAACAATCATTTCAATATATTCATAAATTCGCTTCTTATGGCAATCGGTTTTCAAAATTTCTGTGACAATATTTTCTACATTGAAAAATAATGCAAATGCTTCGCGAGTTGGGTAACAAAGCCACGATTCTGAGTTATTATACTCTTTAATTTTTATATATTCATGAAAGTCCTGAATATCATTGGATTCTAAATCTTTTCTGCAGGTTCTACAATCTGTGTATATGTTTTTTCGTAGTGTAGAAATAAGCCAACCACTGCAATAAGCTATTGCTGCACATTTTTCTTTATTTATCGGGCTTTTAATTAGAGCTTCCACGTCAACTTCATCTATGCATAAGTGCTCATTATTTAAACTTATATCATCCGTATTGATTGGTTGGGGCATCTTTTGAGTTAACAAACATTTCAAAGACTGTAACAAATCTGAGTCATCGGCTTCACAATTGGCCCCAACTGTTTTGTAGGGTGTAATATTGGATATTAATAAAGATTTATATGAACTTATAAATGCATTTGCACTTGGCATAATGTTACGAAGGCCGTGTGCTCTAATTGCCCCGAAAAAGTTTTCTAAGGGGTCCTGGTTCACGTGGCGTAAGAGAATTGATTTTAAACCTGCAGAATGCAAATCTTTGGTAAGAGCTATAAAGGCTTCAATAGTTTTTACCCAACTCGTGATGGATGGCACAGTTCCTCTTTGACCACTTTTTGTGATGTATTTCATTGTTTTAAGAACCGGCAAACTCTTATACCATAACCGGAGATGTGGCGAGCGGGGAGTGACGGCAGTCCTATAAATTTTTCCTCCAGCCGGCTTATGGTAATTGCCATTGACGGAATCAAATAATTGGTCAAAAAAAATAAAAATATTAATATATCAGCTGTGTCTGCACTGCTCCTCGGGAGTTGACCAATCTCTGAAAAAAAGTTATTATTGTTATTGACAAAGGGATTCATTAATACACATTATTAGGACGGCGTTTTAGCAAAGTCATAATACATACCTGCCATGTATCCCATTGTGCGACCAACATTTTCACTAAACACCTGAGTGCAGTGTTTTACTCTCATTTTTGGAATCAGTGATGGTATCACATGTTGAGCAGTGAGTTTGTTCACCAACTTTACTCCCCTCTAGCCTGGGCCACGTTTATAAAGTGCGAACATGTGAGACCATGACGCTACTTTAGTTCTGCCTTGTTCCTGATATTCTAAGTCCTTGGTCAACAGATTATTTCTGATGCCTTTTATCAGATGGGGTGGGTCATATATGGCATATATACGTTTTGAATTTTGTTCAAAAAAGCCACCACTATAGTTCTTGCCATTTTTTATATAGTCTGCTTTAGTCCCATTCATAAGCATATTTAAAGCTGCCATGTTAGTAGCGCCTTGATCACAGACCGTTGAAATGACATTTAATCCACAATCTATTATCTTGTTTATTATATTTTTTATCAGTTTACAAAGATCTGTGGATTTTGTGCTTCCTTTGCAAAAGGTAAATGCTACCGGTTGCTTAAATTTTTTCACAATTCCGCGTATCATAAAGACACACACACGATCATTGAATTCATTCGATCTTTCTTCTCCATTGTCCGTGAACCCGTGTATAATGTCCTTCGCCTTGTCAAAATATAAATTAGGTGATATCGCCATTTCGTCAAATATGACGCAACAATATTTATGGCGCGTAGGCAGCTTCTCTACTCTTTTTTTCAGATGTTCAAATAATATCTCGTTTATACCTGGGCACAAGTTAATACTATTCAGCAACTTGTCTAAAGTTTTCTTTTTAGGCAAAACACACATTTGACCTAGTAGACGGTAGGCTTTAGGGCTTGGTTTGTACAATGATAGACATAGGATTTTTTCATCTAATGTGAAACGGCGCCCTGTTGGTTTCTTGGCATACTGGCTAATCTGCATGCTGAAGAATGTCTGAGCAGCTGGTGACATTTTTTCTTTCAATAAACTATAGCCAGAAGAGCTCAATAACTTCTCTGCCATATCCATTTGCACCTTCAACTTCCGTCTCAAGTTCTGAGATTTGCGTAATTTCAATTTCGTCTCGCAAATTACACTTCTGAGGTGTCTTTCGACGGCGGTAAGCGGCTTAGAAATTCTCCTGCGACCTGAGTAACAGAAAAAATTAAAATTAATACAATTTATACAATAAAAATAAGCAAGTCATTAAAAAATGGAATGTTGTATCGTGACGATTTTATGCATCCCTACTAATATTATAAACTCGAAAGTGTGTATGTATGTATGTTCCGTTTTTACGCGAAAACGGCTGAACCGATTTTGTTGAAATTTAATATAGAGATATATGGGACCATGGAGACGGACAGAGGCTACCATAAGTTGCAGAAATTAAACCGTGAGGGATTGTAGTGTACAGCAGTAATTTTTCTCTTGGAAGTAAGAACGCATGCGCGAATAATTGAGTGCTGCGCATGTGCTATCTGTCAGTACTGTCACATCATACATATTGTCATATTGTGCAAGGTGATTACATTGTTCGCAAATCTAAACTAATAATTATATACTACTCTCAAACGGCTGAAACGATTTTCTCTGCCTACTAAAATTATAAATGCGAAAGTGTTTATAGATATATAATGGTCATGTATTATGACGACTGGTTTGCGCAACGGGAGTGTAAGCGACTGCTACGCCGATGGTCGCGGGTTCGATTCCCATTCAAGTCAAACATTTGTGTGCATGAACATGGATGTTTGTCATGGCCTGGGTGTTTCTATGTATAATATGTATATATTATGTGTATGTCTATCCATTGTTAAGTATCCATAGTACAAGCTCTGCTTAGTTTGGGACTAGATGGTGATGTGTGTATGTGGTAGAATATTATATTATTATAGAATATTATATTATTATAGAATATTATTATATTATAACATTATATGTATTGAAACATGGCTTTGACATTTGTCATGGATTCTGACCGAGTTACTTTGTACCCTATCTGTATATAGTAAAGTATTCTGTGTACCCTATAGAGCTTCTGACCCTTAAGAATAATCAGGAGTGTCTTCACACAACTTGAGACTGAAAGTAGATATGTGTTACATTTAACGCGCGCGAAGCCGCGGGCAAAAGCTAGTATAAATATATAATAACTCAACAGCGTTACTTAATAAAGTATTTGTGTGTACATGTGTAGTTCCATGTGGCATCACACGCACAATATTTCGGCACAGGACTGAGGCGGCGAGCTATGTGTTTCTGTTTATGCTTTAATATAGATCGGCTTTCTAACTAAGTAGGGTATATTTATTATATATAACAAAATAAATTAATATTAGGATAACACAATTATAACTACTTAAGAGCGTTTACACCACGGCTTTTCATACAAACTTTCAAGTCCTTATTTTTCAAAATGAATGACGCGATTTTAATGAAACTTCATACACATAAGCAGGATACATAGGTATAAAAAGTTAGTTGAAAATATTTTCGAAATATCTTATTTAAAAAAAGATAATTGGAAATATCGGTTTCTATGGAAAATTTTAAATCAGCCTAATTTAGCTGTTACACATTTTTCGAAAATATTTTCAACTAACTTTTTAGACCTATGTATTCTGCTTATGTGTATGAAGTTTCATTAAAATCGCGTCATTCATTTCGAAAAATAAGGACTTCAAAGTTTGTATGAAAAGCCGTAAGGTGTAAAGGCTCTTAAATACTACTACTAAAATTAAATTAATATATTAAAGCTTTAATTATGTATTTTTTTTTACCTTTATTTAAAGGAATGCTAGGAACAGCACTTGTTGAAGGACACTCAGCAACAGATACTTCAGCAGGCTGTGTCTCAAGACGCTCGAGACCAAGCATCTGCTCATCTGTAAATTTATAGAAAACAATACAGTAAATTGAGTGAGCGGCTCGTGGCAAAGTGGCGATCGCACGAATCTATCGATTTTTAAGATTAAGCGCGTTCATGACCGTCTGCTTTAAATATGGGTGACCGGCCACAAAAATTTACACCCCTCCGTGCTTCGGAGAGCACGCTAGGCCGTCGGTCCCGGTGGTTATCAAAAGATCTTTGACAGTCGTTAGGTCCATCAGTACCTCAAATGTCTGGTCTAAACCATAGAATATAGCTATCCCTTCGGGTAACGGAGGTCAGACGGCAGCTCTGTCTAAAAGCTAATATTCTGTGAAATCTGGTTAGACTAAAATGCGAACCCCAGGCTCCGAGGCGAAATGCCTGGATGCAACCGCGATAACGCTCGGAGGATGATGATGAATGCAGTAAATTGGGACGGTGATTATTTCAGAACAGCCCCTTATGTATGAGTAGTGTATAAATACATAATCAAGAGAAACATTATGGCCTTAAACGAGCATAATAATTACTCTTTTAGTGATTTTCATGGACAGAACACGTAGTGTACAGTACAGTACACCTATTGCTTTGCAAACGAGGCAGTAAATGTAAATGTAGAAGCATTAAGTAATTTAATTTTTAAATTGACGTTCATAAGCGTCACCTTGTGACCTAGATGAATAAATGATTTTGTTTTTTTTTTTAAATGAAAATATTTTTTAGCAAAGTTATTTTGACTGATGATAAGCTGATGTTGCCTTACTTTCTTCTATTTTTCTATCACCTATGGATTCAGATTTCCTCTCTGAGTGTAACAGTAAGAAAACACTATTCCTCATTTGGCTGGGCAATAAAACGGCTGATTCAACAATGTGCAATGTAGTAAGTTGGGTTATGCTTTAATTATGTAGTACCTGGTGCGAGAAGCTCAGCGATTATTTTGTGACGTTTTCCCCGGGAAATCTAACTATGTAAGTAAACTTACCAAGCCAAACTCTATCTAAATATCAGATATCATCCAAATGTATCAAATAAAAAATTAGAGCCGTTTTCGAAATCCGCCAAATATTAGGTATGGATATACATATATACTAGAATTGCTTGTTTAAAGTAATAAGATTTTATTTACCTTTATTTAAAAGAATGCTAGGTACAGCACTTGTTGAAGGACACTCGGCAACAGATACTTCAGCAGGCTGTGTCTCAAGATACTCGAGGCCAGGCATCTGCTCATCTGAAATAAATAAATAGAAAAACTGTTTTTAATTTGTACTTAAATGCTTTAAGCAAAATTTATATATGTAACTGACTCCTGCTATCCCACCAACCGTATATTTATTAATGTTTAGAAAACAAAGATTAACACTGTAAACCTTTGTTTCCTAAACATAAATACATACATTTTCAATACTGTAAACTTTACAGTATTGAAAATGTATTATTAAGTTTACTGTATGCAAATGAGAGTAGATTGCTATTTTTTGCGGTTGGTAGTCTGGATAATAGCGACTCTGTCATATTTTGTATAACTTGAGGACTAGTAAGAGTAATAATCAGCTTTAAAATAAAAGATATTATTTAGATGGTTACAGTAACAAACAAAATGAAAACCTCTTGCTCACCTGTATTTAAAGAAATTGTGTTGTCTGCTCGATCTGTTGTCAGTGTCACTTCTACAGGTGGCACAAATATCCTATGTGGACCAACATGGACACCTAGAATATACAAAAATGAAATAATAAGCACAATTATTAATTAGAATCTATAAGATTACACTGTATGTTTATGGATAAAATGCAGTTTAAGTCTTATCTAAGTAATAATAATGAGTTCAGTTTCCTATCAGAATTGAAGCTGATATAAAAACAAAGTTTCCACGAAGTAGTTTAGTATTGATCTTGATCTATCAGAGTACCAGCAAAAGCCTAGTCTAGGGTTCAAATATATACAACTCTAGCTTTACAAGTACATATATAATTATCATCACTCTAACCTTGGTCTCGCGGCATAAATGTGCGCGTGGGATTGGGAGGTCTCGGGTTCGATTCCCGGGTCGGGCAGTGTTACTGGGTTTTTCCGAATTCTCAGTAGCAGCACGGAGTCTGGTAATGTGCCCAGTACGGCAATAGGCTCGCCCCCTATTAGGTGGGACCTAAGAATTCATGACAAAATGTGGGTGTAGTACTCTGGCTACCCCTTCGGTGATACAGGCGTGGGTCTATAAATAAAAATAAAATCACTCTTACGCCTAACGCCTGGTTGCATTCAAGATTTAGCACCCGAGGTCTGCTTACTAGTCTAACCAGATTTGACAGAATATTAGCTTAATGTGCCCTTCAAAGCACGGGGCAAGCGATAAATAACTATTTAATACGCACATAACTTCGAAAAGCCATTGGGGCGTTCTGTGGATTCGAACCCTAGAACCTCTGCATGGCAGTGTTGATCTTTCTACAAGGCTATCGCTGCCTCTTGCAATACATAAATACAAAATGTATATTTAATGTTGATTTCTGTCACAATCTGTTTTATTCCATCATTAGACCTGCTAAATATATGAACATTTATTGTTTATATATGAAAGGTCTCAAATACAAACCGTCTGAGAGTGCCTCTACTGTTGTTTAAAGATTCCTAAAGATTCACACTACAATATGCCAGAGTGGTTGACTGTGTCCTTACTCACGCCAATTATATACAGCTTGAAAACAGGACTATGAGAGGATAGTTCCCCACAGTTAAGCAGAATTATTCTTAGAGAAACTAGCAAGGCTCTACCACTCCATACAAAAAAGTATGGTGATTATAATTTATATATTTACCTGGAATATGAAGTGTTGGAATTGCTAAAGCTAATAGTTTCATATTTGGAAATATATATTCATCTTGAAAATGTCTGTGACACACTTTTCTGTTCCTATAGATGTAGCCATTCTCTTCTTTAACAATATCGCCCCCAATCTTCATAACCCAAGTGCGGAAGCGTTCTATTTGAGCAGGATTGCTTGGATTAGGAAACCGGTGCAGAAGAACACCTACAAAGAATTATTAAGTTTTGAAACCTTAATTTTTCAAGTGTCCTGTTTAACTGAACAATTGGAGTACTAATTGCTCAGTATACAGTAACATATTTGATATGCTTCTATTTCAAAAATTTTTTTTTTTAAATTTAATGATTCCACACATGTCATTGTAATATACTTACAAACATAAAACTTTGGTGCAATTATACTTAAGACAAATCTAATAAAAATATTTAACACAGATTTAATAACAATTTGACGATATTGTTATTTGTGTTAAATATTTTTCAATTTTATAGAAGTCTTTTTACACAACTGCCAACAAAGGAGTGTTGTTAGCGTTCATGTATATAAGTAAGTATGAATGTATGTGAGTTTCTTAATTCCACCATAACTTCTGAATGCCTGAACCGGTTTGGATGTGCAAGGTATTGGTGGAATCCTTACATCATCCCGAGTGACATAGACTATAAATTCTTTTGAAACGTGAAAGTGTAAAAGCAAACAAACTGACATTAACATTTATGCTATAATGCTAAGCATTTTGAAAGCAATTTGTTTAAATCAAATCCATGTAATAATGCTAAAGCAACCACTACACTACTTCCTAAGTTGACCAAGGACAAGAGTGTGGAAAGGCACTTTGATTTACTTTGTGTAACTTTGCTACACCTCGTGTGATTCGGGGACCCGATTCCGAGCCTTGATGATCGTGGTGCTGTGGCCAAATTGGAAATACGAAGCGTGTCGCAAGGTTACACGAGTGTGTAGTCACGTACTTCAGACAACTTCGACGAGTACTTTACTTCGGTTAACTTTGCGAGTAGTGTAGTGGAAGGTTAATATTTGCCGAGTCAATACACGGCATGTAAGGGATTACCATCATACCCACATTAATTGATAAAAAATCTTCGAATTTGGCCGAGGAAACTGTATGTATCTTTTACCGTAAGTGTTTGTAGCACAGAACACCATATACCCTGACGGGGTCTGTAGGGTGTGAAAATTATGCTAAAATGAGTATATGATGTTAAAAGTGCTCACTTACCGTCTCCAAGCTTCACCAAACATCCTGGTACACAACATGATCTTTGAGTCATCGTGAAAAAATAGAAGTCTTTTGTGTTTGTAGGTACTCTCGATTATAGCCGGAGGAACTAAGTTCAACTCAACGTACTAGATCACAGAAAAACCGCAAAAACACTAAGAAAAACAAGAAAATAACGAAACTTGCGTATACGCATAGACCGATAATTTTCTTGTGAGATTCACTTTGACAATTGACATGTCATGTGTCATGTGTCAAAACAGAGTCAGTGTTGCTGGACGATCTAACTATTTCTACTTAACTTTTTCCAGTTAAATATTCTAAACCGCATTAATATTACTTGTGAAGCCTTATTATAGGCAAAATGGCATTATTACTGGCATTTTAGAATATTATTTAAAAAAAACTATTTCTATCAAGTAAAGATGCAGTAGACTAAAATAAAATACGCTACTGTATTTTAACTTTTGCAACACTAAAGAAAAACGCCGCCACGGCATAATTTTGTAATAGTGCCATCTATTGAGAACTATTGATTTCCACCCATGTATCTATAAAGTTCATAATACCGCGTGTAGAGGCACTTGTGTCGAAAAACGTACCAATACATTTGTTCGTAGTTACCAAAGCATGGGCCCCAGTAACATCCATTTGGTACAGAGGTAGTTTCATTTTTGTAGCGAAGCGACTGCTAAAAACAATCTAAAGATTGCTAACTTGGCTACAGGTGCGTAGATTTCACCTAAACTTAACACATCAATTTGCTCGAATCCTCGTGCTACTAACCTAGCCTTATATTGTATAACATTATTATTTCTCTTTACTTTGAACACCCATTTCCTACTAACTACCTACACCGGCTTCCAGTTTTATTCCTCCTTGCCCGTAAATTATAGGATCCATTACGCTGCTCTATTGTATTTTTTCCTACCTTGTTCAATCCCTGAACAGGTAATTCCTTCCTGACGAATTCTAAGCTTCAATGGAGACCGATTTTCTTTCTTTCGCCAGAATCCACAGTAATCTGAGTAATCGCTGTTACTTTTTGCGTAAATATATCACTGTGCAGTATGGTTATGTGTCTGGGCCCATAACCTGATGGCTTTTGTAGTGAAATATATACGCAATTACTGTTATAATAATTTATTTGTACGGAGCAATTCAAATACAGATTAGACAGTTTCCACCATTACTACAGAGAGAGAGATAGCAAAAACTATGTCACAAACGTTTTGCTTCTGTTGATTAGATTGCTTAGGCTGCGTTCAGTTTTACGAACTCATATTACACCTATGATGTCAAACATCCTATTCTTTTATATTCAAAACATCACCTTACAAAAATCATTTTTCACAATTTCACACAGATTCCTTTCATGCAGGGCCTAACTTGCTACTCTCTCACGTCAGACAAACATACTGGCCATTGGGGGGAGGAGCCTTGCCAGGCGTACTGTTCATGGCTGCGTACGTTGCGCTAAGTTTAAACCAAAACCTATTCAGTCCATAATGTTTGATTTGCCGCGAGATAGAACGCATCTTGTTTATCCCTTCCTACATACAGGTATTGACTATGGCGGGGCAGTGCTCATTGCCGATCGAAAGGTAAGGGGCTGCAGACTTATAAAATCATATTTGTGTATTTTCGTGTGCTTCTCAGTTTAAAGCTCTGTGAAAGTTTAAAATAGCATAACAATTAACCGAATAGTGCATAAATATCGCATTTAGTCATAATTATATCAATTTATCTTAGTGTTTTTATTCTTTCGCCGTTGTAGTCCGTTTACCTTAAATTAAATTTATAAATAGTTGTCAAGATTGACAAGTCTAGACTGGGCCATAGACAATGCACATAACTGCGTTACTAGTACATACATACATACATAGACTCACGTCTGTTTCCCCGAAGGGGTAGGCAGAGGCATATTAAACGCCCACTTTTCGCCAGTGTTTTGATCCCACGTAATAGGTGGCGAGCCTATTGCCGCTTATCGGGATATTTTGTTTGCCAGAGCCTCGTCTGTTGATCGGCAGGTGCACCACTTGCAGGTGAGGTTGGCTTGGGACCCTAAGTTCTTGGTGGGAACCCTATGCACCCATGCGTTACTAGTGATGTGAATAAGTAAAGTTTTTGTTAATGTCAACTCCTAACTGGCACTGGTTTCTTTTACGCAACCCTATCGTCATTTCACATAAATTCTTAAAGTGTTGCCGGAAGCATATTTGCAACCCATAATTGTGGGAAAGGCAGTACAGAAAAAATGGCTTTCGTAAGTGCGGGATGGTACCTTGGAATCCTGATGAAGTGTGCTGTAATAAAAATATTTCGAACTACCAATCAGAAGAATAGGGAATATGCATAAAATTTAAAATCGTCTCTAATATTTTTTCTCGAATCTTTATTACCGTCAGATTATATTTGAAAGGTTTTTTTTCATTTGATCATTATTTATACACTTAAAATAATATTTAAAAAGTCGAAAACAAAGGCATGAAATTCAAACTTTCAAAACTGCTCACCATTGGTCGAAACGAAAAGTGACGTAGGTTGGCATAGCAGTCTGTTTATCGGCGTCGATATTCATACTGTTTCAGTGGATTTTTTGAGAAAAATACTTAAAACCGTTATTTCTGTGGATGTTGATGTGATTTCTAGTGAACCTAAAACTCTGAAACTGGTTTCGTCAAAGCAGAATCAGACAATCTACTTACCAAAAATAGATGCATTTATCATGTCAGCGTATTTTGCATCAAATCCCGATTTTACAAGCGCAGAGATCCACGGAGTGAAAGCTGCAAGGTAATACCACAGATTACTAAATAGTTACTTCGTAACAGATACATCACTCCCATACAAAACCGAAAATACCTACGCTACAATCACCTACAAAATCTTAATAATAATAGCCGATTTTCGCAGTGAACAGAAATGTATCTTAACTACGCAAGCAAAGAGATGTAGATTGTTTGACTTACGTACAAGCGCGTCATCGAACGAAGGCGCTAGGGTTGTTCCTATAATGATTTTGGAAATAAAACGAATGTTGAGAAATAACCATATTTATATTTGTAAATATATTTGAGTTTTGTTGTTAAAGTTAAATATGTTTGAGTTTTATGAAATGATTAAGATATTTTGTTCCTTGTCTAAATTCGCAGTTATTAAATTTCAATGTTGAAAATATCCTTAATCTTGTAAATAATTTTAATAAGTAATTATGCGTAAAACATAAGCAAACACCAGGCAAATCGACTTTATTTAGAATTTCCAACACGGTGCTACCCGATCAATTCATAAGCACGTCGTCAAAATTATTCACGAATAATATTTCTAATTTTTCAATATAATTTATAAATGTTTCTGGTGGAACTTTTAGGCTTCCATAAAAAGATGTATCTTTATTATAGACTTTAAAATGAGTATATAGTGTTGTTTCGTCAACATTAGGTTTCGCCTGTAACAAAGCATTAAAGCTAGTGCAGGTATGTTTCTTGCTACACTTAAACAATAAATACCCTGACACATAGGTCAACGCATTTTTTGCAGGCAAATCGAATCTGTAGTCGGTTTCGCCGTTTAAGGCAACTGCTGAAAGTGTTGCTGCCTTACATTTTTGGCCAGGTATGGGCTGTTCAAGAAGAGTGGTAGCATCTGACCTCTGAAGCAAGTCACAAATGTCTTCTTGACAGTTACTATGACGTGAATTTTGCAGCATATTTCTAAGGAATAATTTTTCATTTGATCATTTGTCATGTCATTTGATCCTAAATTACATTATCTACACTTAATATAATAAAGAGGTAAAATTTGTTTGTTTGTAATGGATAAACTCAAAAACTAGGTACTGGACCGATTTTAAAAATTCTTTCACCATTAGAAAGCTACATTGTCTGCGAGTTGCATAGGCTATATTTTATTTTAGAAAAAATAGAGATAGGTAAGATATTTGGGTACGCGAAGAAGTTCCCTCAGGAGGCGGGTGAAACCGCTGGAAACGGCTAGTATATATATGTTACAGCCAAAATAATAAATACAGTTATTATATAATTATACTATCTAGCCATTAATGTGTAACATCTACTCACTTTGGACAAAGTAATATTTGGCACCGAATTAATCACATTAACTAGCTTGTAGTCTTGGATGAAGTAATATAACAGGTGTAAGTTATTGAACCTTGCAAAGTTTATTTGAAACAGTTCTGTACTGGACATCGATATATTAACCGGCCGATTGACCAGAAGAACCATTTTAATAGGTTAGGTTTTCTTATGAACAAACATCATTAAACATCTTCTCATGACTTCCCATTTCATTATGGCGTGGCTTGGTGATCACGCCCCGCTGTATCCGGGTGGTAAGGCAAGTAATTTGTATTGTATTTATTTAATACTTTGACTTTTTGGCCTGCCTTTATGAATAACATCTAAATGATTTAATTAATTTATCGAATCTTCTAGGTAATTTAGTAATTCTATATATTGACCAGTCATTATGTATAATTTTATATTAATCACTATGGCTTAAACATATACATACACAGTTTTAAGTTTAACCTAATTACAACCATGACACCTAGCAATAAAGTCACAAAGCGTAAAAAGATATATATTTCTTACGACCAGTCGACTGAGTCGTCACAAACAACTAGGTGATCAATAAATTATTCCTGTCACATAGAAATGAAAAGATGTATGTTAAACTGTCCAATAAGTCTGATAAGTTCTGTATAAAATACTCGGCAAATAAATTCATACAAATTTCGTTCTAATTTTGAATTTACTTATTTGGAAGGTAACGCTTAGAGGTGTGGTAAACAGGCCCTTAGTGTAATATCAACCTTATATCGTAACAGATAAAGTACTTTATCGCGTCATTGCCTTGCGAGTTGCGTCGTTTTGATCTGCTTCTTATATTTCGAACTTTGAATTTGTATGTACCCACGTACAAATAAAAATTGTGGCAGATAAAGAAGTGTCAATAAAATTAGTAGATAAGATTTGATATAAGTAAGTAACTACTTACCTTTGTTCGTCTTTCGGCAGTGAAAAGAACGACAACTTTTTGTTTGTTTTTTGGCTTTTACATCCATCCACTGCACAATAATTCCTCGGCATTTTTATAAGAAAGCGCAGGAAACGTGCCGTGCGTACGCTCTGGCGGGCGTGCGGCGGCCCTCTGTCATTTGTATCCATATGGATACACGAAATGGTAGGTGTTTATCGCGCGAATTTGAGCCAGTGACGGAGGCCTGGTAATACTGTTAGATAATATATTTTAGTCTATAACATAGATTTTTATTCATAAATATACACAGCAGTTTATAATATCAAAACATAACCTTTATATGACATTTGTCATTTAAAATTAGAGTCTTATTTTACGGATATATCAATAAATTTTACTTAGAACATTATTAAGTTTTCTTACTTTTTGCACATATTAGATAAATATTGATATTATAAATCGCTATTCTGATTTACGTGAACAATTTTATGTGAAGACTTAAGTACCTACTTGTTTATTTCAGATCTGAACGAGAGTCTTACGGTGATTCAGCAGTTGGTTATGTCCAAGTAAAACGAGATGGAGACATATGTGTGGTTAAAGCACGGATCACACCTGAGCATAATGTCCGACAGAAGTGCTATGCTGTTACATGCACTTGCAATGAAACAGGAGAAACCATTCTGTCTGTCCAATGTGAAGATTGTGCTGCACATTTAGGTAATTGTTTTACTTGCTTAGTTTTAGTGACCAGTGCTAAGCTAGTTGGTTTTTAAACCATTTTGCAATAAGTAATGTATGTTTGCATGAAGCATAGTTATTTCATACAGAGTTATTTCTATAGTATTTTCGCTGTATGATGAATTGCATGACAGTTCTCATTTTACATGTCACGCATACTACTTTCAACTTATGAAAATAAATTGGCAAATAAAAACAATTATAAAAAAAATATCTATTAAAATTACAAATTAAATTGATACTAGTATGTCTCTCTCTATATTTATAATTATTATTAACTGTAAATAAATTATTTAAATATAATCCTGAAAATGTCAGATGCATGAAACGGAACCTCTGTCAGTAGAGATTGACACCATTGAATCGACATGAACTCGATGAATAGGAGCGGCCATCTTGTGATCGAAAACGTCAGTACGAGTGCATCTGCCTTGTATGTCGTTTGTGTTTCTTTCTGTTTGGCGTGTTATTTTTTATTTTTTTGTTGTGTTTTATTTGGTATGTACAATGCCGAAAACAACAAAAAAGATCGTTTTAAACTCTCAAAGCCGTGAGTTAGTGCTTCGTTTGAGGTCCTTCTTTGAACGAGAGCGCGAAAACGGGGGCCCGGTAATACCAATTGACAGGGTTGTGGACAGAGTTGCGGCAGCCCTGGACATCGGCAAAACTACAGTTTCTCGAATAACGAAAGAAAAATTCGGAGATACTGGTTTTGAAGACAAGAAGCTGTCCTCTCCGAAGAAACGTGTGCGTAAAGCTTCAGTAACTGACAAAGATAGTTTCGATGTGGTGGCAATCCGAAACCATATTTATGGGTATTATGAGAGAAATGAGTTCCCTACATTGGTAAAATTAATCAAATCACTAAAAGAGGCTGATCTGTTTACTGGAGGTGTTACATCATTATGGCATGTGTTGCACAAAGTGGGATTTAGCTGGACAAAAGTTAATAAAAGGAAAATAATAATGGAAAGGGGAGATGTTGCGCTTGAGCGAGTTACGTTTTTAGAGGCTGCAAAACAAATTCAAAACTGGGACAATGTAATATTCCTCGATGAGACTTGGCTGAACGCTAATCACACTGTGGGTAAAACGTGGACAGACAATACCGCTCATTCCTCTACCAAAGTACCAGAGGGCAAAGGCGAGAGGCTTATCATATGTCACGCCGGGAACGCAAAAGGATTTATACCTCACGCTCTTCTTGCCTTTAAATCAAATAAAACAGGAGACTATCATGAGGAGATGAATGGCGATAAATTTGAAGGATGGTTTGTAAATTTATTAAATAATTTAATAGAACCGAGCATTATAGTAATGGACAACGCGAAGTACCATTCCCGGAAACTCAATAAACCACCTACTCCGCAAAATAATAAAGCTGTGCTCGTAGAGTGGTTGAAAAAAAATAACGTGGATGCCGACATGACAATGTTAAAAGAAAAATTAGTACATTTGGTAAAATTACACAAGCCTCCAATGCCCACCTACAAACTAGATGAGATGGCCAAGGAACGTGGACATCAAGTTTTAAGATTGCCGCCATATCACTGTCAGTACAATGCCATAGAATTAATTTGGGCTCAAATAAAAGGTGCGTACTTTCTGGTTCATGGATGAAAACATAACGACATTTACAGAGCCTGTTTGAGAAAAAGTGTTTGCTCGGATACACCTAGTTATAATTATTTTGAATGGCTGTGTAACCAATATTCTATGCTACCGAGGATACAGTATTTTTTAAGATACATTCATCATTGTTTTCTTTTTATTATTTTCAGGTTATGCAGCCAAAAATAACATGACTCCGCCGTTTACGGCTAATATGATGTTGAAATTGCTGGAGGAGGCCTGCCAAAATGTAACTGCAGAAAATTGGAGGAAAGTCGTAGAAAAAACACAGTCAGCAATATCTACCGACTGGGATAAATATGTCCACCTCGACCGAATTCGAGATCAGCAGTTAATTATTTCAGTCGGAGAAGATTCCGATTCGGATATGAGTTTTATTTCGAGTGACAGTGAGGAATAATAAAAAAATATATATATTATGTACTGCGTTTTATTTCTGAATGTATTTGCCAAAACACTTTTAATATGAATTTATTTCGAAGATCTAAAATCGGTAACTACGATTCAATGTCCTTTACTAATTAATTCGATATTTATAAATAATCGCTTAAATTTTCTTAGGTTACATCCACAGATGAGACAAGTATCAGATATAGCGTATTCGTCCAACTAAGCGTGGCACGTTGACAGCTATGTGTGCGTGACCTTTGGCGACTGGCACTGTACGGACACGCGCGTCTATGTGTGTGTAAAGTTGCCAGATTATGAATAATCTCCCAGTATTTTGCATATAGTTATGTAATATTCTTATATTCATTTGCGGTTTTGAAGAATTTACCATGGATTTAATTAATGCTTTTATAAATACATTTCTTAAATGTAGGTACCGAGTTAAGTTTTAACTACTTCGTAAATCTGTATATATAAAATCCTTGCGTTACTGACTGACTGACAGACAAGCTACAGCTGAAACTACTCGGCGCATGAAGCTGAAATTTAGCATGTATGTTTCTTGGGAACCGTAGAGGTGCACTAAGACGGGATTTCTCGAAATTCCCACGGGTTCGGGCAAAACGAGAAATACGAAAATATGTGCGTGCGAAGCCGCTGGCGTCGATTAGTTGAGAACTAAATAGTATGTATGTATACACGGCACCAAGTCAAGCTAAACAGTTTCTGTACCATTTTGATACTTATTCCCTACGCCATAAGTATGTATGTACACACGGCGCCAAGTCAAGCTAAACAGTTGCTGTACGATTTTGATACTTATTCCCTACGCCATAAGCATGTATGTACACACGGCGCCAAGTCAAGCTAAACAGTTGCTGTACGATTTTGATACTTATTCCCTACGCCATAAGTATGTATGTACACACGGCGCCAAGTCAAGCTAAACAGTTGCTGTACGATTTTGATACTTATTCCCTACGCCATAAGTATGTATGTACACACGGCACCAAGTCAAGCTAAACAGTTGCTGTACGATTTTGATACTTATTCCCTACGCCATAAGTATGTATGTACACACGGCGCCAAGTCAAGCTAAACAGTTGCTGTACGATTTTGATACTTATTCCCTACGCCATAAGTATGTATGTACACACGGCACCAAGTCAAGCTAAACATTTGCTGTACGATTTTGATACTTATTCTTTACGCAATAAAAACGATGCAAACGTCAAAGTGTATAAGCTTGACGAGTAGCAGGGTGTACACGAATATTTGGATCGTTTGGGGATCGAACTCAAAACAATATTATGTAAGGTATATACTTATGGAAATTGAAATTCTATTACTATATTTATGAGAAAGAAGATATATCTACAATATACTTTTATAATACGTTAATGTATTTTTCATTAACATGACAATCATTATCACATAATCAATTGACAAGTGCATTTTCCCTAATTCAGGCAGAACGGCGTCGACAAAAACTGGCAACACTTACATATTTCTTGCACAAATACGAATTTTATCGAAATTAAATTAGGAAACAGTCAAATTATCAATAGTTACCTGTGAAAAGATATTCCATTTTCCTGTTTTTGTTTTTAGGAACAACTTTTACAGTGTTTAAGAACACAAGACGGCATTTTGAGAATTTAAAAGTTGAAGTGATCGTGACGCGTGAACTGTACGATGCTTCGTAGCGCACTGAGACGAGTTTGTATTCGCTTTTCAATTTTGTATTTGCTTTAGTGGCCGCACGCAACAGTGCCGCGCATTCCATCTGATAATTCTCTCATCTGTGGTTACATCATTATAATTGTCAGTCATGAACTGTCATGCAATTTATCATACAGCGAAAATACTATAGTTAGACTTTCATAGACTAAAGGCAATCAATCTCACTAAATCCAGTTTTAATATAAATAAGAAACAGATTTGGTATTTGCTATTTACATCCTACATAATAAACAGTAAATAAATAAGTAAATTTAAGTTAACAGAATGTATATAGGACATTTTAAAGGTTTTTGACGTGACAACGTCTTATAAATTGGTTTGCCGGGTGACACTTCAGGAAACTGCGTTACGCTCCGCTCACGTTATGCGCTCACAATGAGAGCGAGTGAGAGGCACGCGTCCCGCCTAAGAGCGAGAGAGACAGACATAAAAAGTGAAAGGCACGCGTCTTTCATCCTTCTTCCTACTATACGAATGAATATTCACATTAAAATTATTTTACCACTCAAAGTCGTTGTCACGTAAAACTTTCGCCCGTATACCGACTTTACAGGCAACCAATTTTTTTATTCACATTATAATCATAAAGATCTGTCAATTTATATTTCTTTTGTTTTATTTAAGGTGGATGTAAACATGCTATAGCATTTTTGGCATACCTACTTAATCGATTCATATTTTTGGCATGGCTACACCGGCGTAGTGAAGATCCATCAACAACTAGCGTTGAGTGCTATTGGAAAATATCAAAACTATCTTCAGTCGGGACTAGTCTGAAATGTATCAAAGCCAAGGAAATCTCCAGTGCACCTAAACAAGACATTGTTGCTTTGAACACTGAAAGTTTCTTCACCACAGTAAAAAACTGTTGCATAAATGTTGGTGATACAAACAATCACTTGATGAAGTTTTTTAGAGAGCCAAACAATGTGGAAAAGCTGTCAATCCACTATCTACATTATTGAAGCAATGCAACAAATCCTCAGGATTTTGAAGCATATTGTCAACTTATAATGACTGCAGATGCATGCAAAGAAGCTGAATTAGCAACGATAGACCAGAATGACTGTCCATTGTGGCATGAACTAAGATATGCTAGGATCACAGCTTCAAAAGCTTATGATGCTGCCCATTGCAATGTTCTCGATGAGACATTAACCCAAAGCATATTGGGAGCAACTAAATTGAGGGATTCAGAGGCTATGAAAAGGGGTAGGTTCTTAGAAAGTCAGGTTATAAAGGAAGTAGAAAAAATTAAAAATATTAAAATAAGTAAATGTGGACTAAAATTAAACAGTTCATATCCAGTTATGGATGCTTCTCCGGATAGCGAAAATAATTATTATAGCATTGAAATTAAATGCCCAACATCACAAAAAGCCATGAGACAATATATAACTTCAGCAAATACGGTAACTGCTAAATATATGGCACAAGTGCAACTACAGATGCATTTTTTCAACAAAGCTAAGGCTCTCTTTTGTGTTGCTCAAAGTGATTTTGAAACCACCAAAAATGTAAGAATCATATTAGATGATAGGCAACTATGTGAAAACTTGTTGGAAAAATGTAAAAGTTTTTGGAATAAAGCCATCTTTTGCAAAATATTCTTGAACAGATGATTATGTTTCTTTTGATTATTTTAGATGTACTTACTTCATTGATATTGATTTGATTTGTTACTAATTTTGATTATATGTTTTCTTTGTGCTATGAAAATGTGTGAAATTTAATAAAACAAATTTAAATATGTGTTCATTTTTTTATCAAAACATCCTGCATATTTACCAATCCACAAGCTATTATTTATCTTTTATTTACATATTGTTTGTTTTTAAGAAATACTATCAAGGTACCTATTTTTGTACATATACTACTTAGACATTAAGAATAGATTAAGCTACATATAGATTACAAGCTATTATTATTACATAATCTATGATAGGAATTAGATTATGGTCTACACATGCATGAGGAAGTAACATGTGAAATTCTCTTAATCTATTTAGAACCCGTTCAACATGGATTCTTAATGCTGCTATCTGCTTTGATAGTTTTACTTCATCTTTAGTGGAAGGAGTAGACTTTGAGACAGAGGGTGGTCGTATAAGGGTACAAAATTTTGCTGTTAGCAAACACGACAACTCTTTAAATCGTCTGTCAGCCATTACTGCCTTGTTAGGAGGCAAACTCTGTAAGTAATTACTATCTCGAACAATCATAACATCTGTAGCCCTTCCACCATATCCATCAGAGATAAAATTGACCAAGCCATCAGGCGTACATGAAATTAAATATTTTATAGTGTTACATTTTTTGTACTGAGACCAAGTAAGAGATTGGTGGACTGCATTTGATGGCTTTTCAATCTGAATTTCTAGGCAATCAATGATTGATACAACATTTGCATATCTACTCCTAAAAGATATGGGTAAATTTTTGTAAATTTCTGATGGTGTGGGCCACACTATTAAGTCCTTTAGTTATGCTGCAATCAGAGGTATACTTGTAGAAAAGATCCTAGTAATGGTACTTTGTGAATATCCAAATTGTAATGCCAATATGCTAAAGGATTCATTTAATTTAATTTTCTTGAGAGTTATTAATATATGTATTGTAGGAAGAGGGATATTATCACTTAAAAGTTTTATTAAATGGAATGACTGTTTACATAAACCAAGCAACATTTTTGGCTCTTTTTCAATGGCAGTTACCATGCATTGAGTCATTATACTTTTAAAATGTTCTTCATCCCCTGAATCACCTTGCATAGAACTTAATTCAGAGGAACAACTTGGTTCATAATCAGGGGATGTCACAGAAGAATAAGATATTAAAGAAACACTATCAGCTGGGTTATCTCTGAACAATGTTTTCTTCAGGAGGTCTTTTTTCATTGGTGAAGTTTCAAAACTTTTTGATGAAAGAGGCAATGGTGACAGTGCTATATTTTTCTGTTCAGGCTGGATGTTAACATTAACACCTTTACTTCTGTACTTCACTTTAATATTGACTTGCACAGCTTTGTCACTCTGTAATAATTTTTATTCTATATGATAAGTGCTGGGCTCTGCTTTATTATCATCAGATAGGTCAATATGGGAAGAACTGGGTCCCGCTTGATTGATATTACAGACATTTTTATGGGAAGTACTAGGACTTAGTCAGACGGTTGAGGAAGTTTATTAATTTCTGAGATAGAACTCTGAAAGGGCTTCATTTACCAGTGATAGTCTTTGCTTTTTAACTGCACCCATTCGTTCAACTGGTGGTGGCATATTCCTTTTCCGACACAAAAATATATGAGGCACAACTCCTTTCTTCAACCGTAGGCTGCATTTTTCTCCTAGTTGTTTCATTAAGTTATATTGAACCCAATTTTCTGTATCTTCCTTAATCTGAAAGAAATCCATCAATCATCAGAATTTTGATAAAACACATACATACATAGTCTCACGCTTATATCCCCGAAGAGCTAGGCAGAGGTATATTGCTACACCCACTTTTCGCCAGCTTTATTTTAGTCCCACGTAATAGGGAGCGTGCCTCTTGCCGTACCGGGCACATAACCAGACTCCGAGCTGCTACTGAGAATTTCCTAGCGGAAAAACCCAATAACACTTTGCCCGACTCGGGAATCGAACCCGAGACCTCCCAATCCCACGCGCACATTTACGCCGCGAGACCAACGAGGCAGTCCAGTTGATAAAACACAATAGGAATAAATAAGGCTTTTAAAGAAAGTTTCACTGAATTTTGTAAACAAAGTTGGTTGGTTTTTAAACCGTCTTTTCTACTGCTTATTAGCTGCTAGAAAACTTACTTCGAATTCACACTAAGCTCTATATAAATATAGCATAGGTACTTACGTTAAAAAGATCTTCACAACAATATAAACGGGATAATGGAGATACATTATATTCTCTTCTCATCATCTTACACCATAGATTTAGAACTTTCGGATTAGTTGGAATACCAAAAAACACTTTATCGGGTGAATATATACTAGTGTTTTTGCACTTTGGTACTATACAGTACTTGTAAGAGGGGTTTTTTACTTTTTCCATGACCAATACAACAAATAAAACTGAAAATACGGCTGAAATAACTGAATATGCTTAAAGTTCACGTCACGTGCTCTGCCAAATGATGTAGACGAAAGCGCGCGTTAAATGGTGGCGTTTGAACGGCTCGATTTTACTAACTGTTTTCAATCTCACTTTGCAAAATAATTTGAATACTTTTAAACCTATTTATATTTTTTTCTGCGTTATAAAGATGATAATGATTAAATTAAGTCATAAAAAAAATCATGAATATTCCCTATTATAGTATTTTCGCTGTGTAATGATATGCATGACAGATCATCATTTTTTTTTTTTTTTTGGGATTTTATGACCTGGTAACTGGACCTTTAGGTCAAATCTTATTTTATTTTAACGGACACTGCACATTCACTTAATTTTTAAATTGTTTTAACAGTATTTTTAATGTATTTATATATCGGTTTGTAAGTATTTTTGTCTTTCAATAACTCTTCGAGTGGCGGCGGGCGGGAGAAAGAATCGCACTTAATGTTCACATCACTGAGTTCACTAGCCAACACTAATCTGTCAAGCAGGAAGTTTTGACAGTCAAAAATTATATGTTCAACGGTTGCAACGGCTCCCTGAGCCCCCTCCTGGGACTCACAATGTGGGCATGTATTGCTTGTAATAATGCCAAGTCTAGCAAGGTGTGACGGAGCAGTATTATGGCCAAAGCGCAATCTATTTATCGTAGTGATAAAGTCTCGGCTGGCTTCCTTCAATCTATTGTACCAGGGTCTAACAGGTAATTCTTCTTGTATACGGCCGTAAAATTTTCCTTTAGTGTCTTGGTCTTTCTTCCACAATTCTAACCATAAGTTACAAACATTTTCATTAATACATTGCAAGAAGTCAGTCATAGGAATGTCCATTGCATTTCTAACATCAATAGCATTACTACCTTCATATGCGGTTTTATCAACTATTTCATTGCCATAGATACCTCGGTGTGAAGGCACCCACAGAAACGCAATGCTTTTGTGCTTGAGGTAATATTGATAAATTATTTCTTTGATGAAATATAGAATATAATTTGTCTTAAAAGAAACTGTAAGGTTAGTTAAGGCTTTAATCAAACTCAGTGAATCAGAAACAATCAAAAAGTATTTGCTATTGTTAATTTGGCGAATATGTTTTAATGCCTGATAAACCGCATATGCCTCTGCAGTGAATATGGTGCATGTATTGTGTAGAACAAAGCTTTGAGAGAATTGAATTTGTGGATCATATATAGCAGCACGCACATAATCACTTCCTTTACTGCCATCAGTGTAAATAACATAATGATTCTTATTATCTGCCATAAACTGTAACATATCTAAATTGTTATTGATGGGATTTTGCAATTCTTTGACGGGTTGTGTGATACACTGATAAGAGAAGGAGTAACATGGCCATGGGCATTGTTTTCTAATACCAGTAAAACTGTTTTCTGTTTCCAGCAATATTTTGGACAATGTTGGGGATTTACCATTTAAGAGAATCTCGCCTGTTGTTAGAGGTCCAGGATTTCTACATACAGAAGGTACTATTTTGTTTATTATTTTCTTGTTATCTGCAGCAATTAATTTAAGACAGAATCTCTCTGCAAGTAGAATGCGTCTCAAAATTAGGGGCATTATTTTAGTCTCCACTTCCATGGCCCTTATGGGAGTAGAGCACATTGCACCAGAAATTGTTCTCAAAGCCCTGTTCTGCAATAGATCTAGTTTATTTACATGAGTACTATTTATATACACTAATGAGCTATAATCAAAATGGCTTCTAACTATACTTTTATACAAAGTTGACAATATTTTCGGGTCAGCTCCCCATGTAACGCCTGCAAGACATTTTATTATATTTAATCCTTTAAGAGCATTTTTTGATATGGTTTTAATATGTTCCTCAAAGGTTAATTTCTTATCTAATACTATGCCTAAAAATTTCTTAACATTCACTGGATTTATAAATTCTCCGTTATATATTACTTTTGAGTATGTGTTCTCATTTCCAAATATCATGGCACTACTTTTGGAGGGATTAATTTTTAAATGTAACACATCATTGTAATAGTGAAATATTTGGGACAATGCTCTGTTAATATTGTCTATTGCAATTTCTACATTATGATTACTACTGTACAAAACAATATCATCAGCAAACTGCAAAATATCTACATTACTATTTACAAATTTACAGATTTCACTTGTATATATATTGTACAACAAAGGAGATAGTGTAGCACCCTGCATTGTACCTTTAGATGCACATTTTGGACCATGCAATGTATTATTATGTCTTACATAAAGTGTTCTACTATCCAAAAAATTATATATCCATTTACATAGTTGACCAGGCACACCTAACCTAGACATAACTTGTACAAGTATAGCCGGATCTAGACTGTCAAAAGCACCCTGAACATCTAAAAATACACAAACAGTGTGTAACTTATTATTTTTTGCATGTTTCAGGTCTGAAATTAAGGAAGTGAAGCTGTCTGCACAACTTCGCCCTCGACGAAATCCATATTGTACATGCGGAATGATGCCGTTAGATTCCATATACCAATCCAAACGATTTTTAATCATGTTTTCAAATAGTTTACCTAGACATGAAGACAGTGATATTGGTCTATAAGAGCTGGCAAGCTCGAGAGGTTTATCTGGTTTGAGTATCGGAATGACACATTGTGTTTTCCATGATTGTGGAATACATTTACAATGCCAAAGTAAATTAAGAATATTAAGAAATATTTTTTGTGCTGATTCATCTAAATTTTTAATAGTACAATAGGGGAAATCATCTAAACCAGGTGTACGGCCGGTTTCTGAATTGAGAATTTCGCGTTGAGAACAATTTAAACACTAATTATATACTACTTAATCAATTTTCTGTTTCACAAAAAATTGTTTTGACACAGTTTGAGTAATTGTGCTTGTAAAATCTAAAATTTGACACAACATATGATCAACTCATGATCAACTCCATATCAACTCTATATTCGCGTTTCTGAAATTCTGAAATTTGACATTTGTCAAACCTCACTTAGCACTGATTAATTGAGAAAAACTTAATTATACAACTTTGGTCTTTTAACCCGTGATCACGAGTAATATGACAGCCAGTATGCCAAACTGTGCACACTACGGTTGCCAAGCAGCGGTTACGTCATACTGACGTCTACACAACAAGAAGGTCGTTAAACAGAATTTATAGAAAAACGGTTCAAAGACTATTCAATATTTGGAACAAATAGATTACAATATTATTAGGAACAAATCGAAGGGATATAAAATATAAATAAGAGATTTCCGTGTTAAATCAATCCAAATAATTACGCTGTGGCCTCCATGGAGGTATAATTCTATATACCTCCATGGTGGCCACCATATAGAATTATACCTCAAATATACCTGGCCACAAATATT
Source organism: Euclidia mi (assembly GCA_944739405.2). Lineage (NCBI taxonomy): Eukaryota > Metazoa > Arthropoda > Insecta > Lepidoptera > Erebidae > Euclidia > Euclidia mi. The sequence goes on from OX123209.2 coordinate 6,017,681, forward strand.
TTGTATTAAAAATAAAACAAACTGACTTTGACATAACATACACGTTCCGTTTTCACTAAGATACCGAATTGAACAAATTCAACAAACTGTTCATTAAAATAAAATAATCGTTAAAATAATTTTAAATACAACTTTATTTCGACTTTTTATTTGTTTCCGTATAAAAATAATTATCTGACAAGTGTGCTTCTTTGTAAAATGTTAATTAATACGAATTTATGGTTTGTACCGGTTTTTTTACTTGTATCGGAACGTACTAGTGTTGTTCGGTTTAACTTATTCATGATTTGAAGAAAACTCAGTTGAAAGTGCTTTGAAAAAATATCACTCTGACCTGTGAAACAGAAAAAACTTAAGTTGACTTCAACTAGTTCAGAAATTTTCAACTGATGAAAGCTGAAATTCTCAATTCAGAAACCGGCCGGTAGTGTCTTTCCGAGATAACAAACTCATTTTAAATTCAGACCATGTAAAAGCATCTAGCAAAAATTTTGAATTTGGATTATCATTATTTAATTCGAAAATATTGCCTAAACTATTAATATTATTTAGATTGCTATTGTCAGATAATTTATCTAGAAATTGAGAAATAAACTCATCTTTATATGATTTATTACCAGCTCTTATACCTTTGAACATTTTTAGAAGATTCCAAATCTTACTTATAGGAGTAGTTCTATTAAAAGTGTTACATAAGCTATTCCAACATATTTTCTTTTGTTCTGATATGGTTCTTTTTTTAAGTGCATCCTTTCTTTTATAATCTAAATAGTTCTCCATAGTAGGATCACTTCTATATAGTTTCAATGCATTGTAAGAGGCAATAACACTTTTTTCACAAATGTCATTCCACCAAGGAGCTGGAGGTCTACTTTTGAAATTATTTGGTTTATTAAGTTTAGGAATTGTCATAACTTTTAAATTATCCAATCGAGAACAAAAATCATTATAGGTTGAAATAGGATCATATAATTTTAGAACTAAATCATTAAATATTGTTTTAGAAATAGTTTTAAACTTTTTCCAATCTGCTTTGTTATATATAAACCTATCAACAGGAGGATTAATATAATATTTATCTATATGTAGTGAAATCTCTGTTATTGTTGGGTAGTGATAGCTGCCCATGGCATCATCATGTACAGACCACTCGCATATTGATGCGAGGTTAGCACTAATAAAGCTTACATCAATTGCAGACGGATTTCGTCTCGGGTTGTTAACAGTTGTAAAACTACCATCATTTAATATACATAAATCCAAGTCATCAATGATATTAAATAAATCCTGACCTCTGCTCTTAGTGGATAGACAACCAAAAGCGATGTGGTGTGCATTAAAGTCACCACTTACAAATATAGGCTTTGGAAGATCATTGATAATACTACGTAGTCTATTGATCCGTATGTGTCTACTAGAAGGAGGACAGTATACACAAAGAATAGTCAAGCTACCATGCACCGTAGATAAGGACAGAGCTACAGTTTGAATTTCTTCATAAAATCTAGTGTTTAAAACTTTGTACTTTAAATATGGCTTAATTAGTATTGCTACACCATTATGAGTATTTTTAGAATTTTTATTATAAATATTATATCCAGGTATTCTAAAACTATTGTCTTTAAACCATGTTTCGTTAAGTAAGCAAATGTCAATATTTTGTTTTTGTAAGAATTGAATCAGTAAGGGTTTTTTATTTTTAGCACTTTGAATGTTATATTGAGCAATACGTAGCTTAGACATTGTATGACTTGGATCCATTACTTGAGGTTTTTAATAAGTGTTTCTCTAATGGTATTTACAGTGGTAGGCGTATTATCGCCCTTATTACCCAGTTCCACCAACGTCTGTACCAGGGCCTTAAGTACATCGTTGTTGGCAACTATTTGGGCTTTGATGTCTACTTTAGGAGAGACATCTCTAGAGTTATTTACACTATGTACAGTATTATTTACAGATGTATTTACAGACTTATTTACAGATGTATGTACAGACTTATTTACAGATTTATTTACAGTGTTAATTGGTTTCATTTTTGGAGGTGGCAAGGGTGGAAATTCAATGTTATCACTTGAGTGTTGTTTTGTGATTGTAGCACTTGCATATGTTATCTTATTTTTCTTTTCTAATATTTTATTTAACTTAATTGGACATAATCTAGAAATTGCAAGATGAGGCCCGCTGCAATTGCAACAGCAGATCTCTGTTGGTCTATCACATTCTTTATATAAATGCTCACCTCCACAAATGGAACATCTTTGTTTGCCATTACATATCCTAGCGGAGTGGTTAAATTTAAAGCATCGGAAACATTGCTGTAATGGGGGTATATATTCGAAAACTCGGTATGAAAACAAATCGTATTGTACATTGTCTGGGAGAATATTCGATAGAAAAGTAATGCTAACTGTTTGTAATGGTACTCGCTCTTGTCCTACCTTCTTTGTGAATCTTCTTATAGCTATTATTTCATAAATTGATGATAATTTTGTGTATAGTTCTTTGTTCGAAATGTTTGCTGGTACAAATCTAATTATGCCTGTTTTTTCTATTTGCGCAGCCGGAATAAATGCTTTCAAGCCATGTTTGTTATGAAAAGCACTGTTGTTGATAAAGTTATTGGCCGTATTATACTGTTTAAATATGACTGCTATTTTATTTCCGTTGATTCTCTGTATAGCCGTCACTCCTTTTATCTCACTTGAAAATATGTGATTGAGATAGATAGGGCTCTTATTGCCTATTCTATCTTTGTTGTTTGTAGCTTCTATGAATACTTTAAAATCTGCACAAGTTGCATTTTCTGGGTAAAGTCTTTTATAGTCTGGTTTTGTGTAAGGTTTATAATCATAATGCTCACCGCCGCCGCCATTACCACAGTCCTTCTCTGTCCCGCCGTCTCCAGCCTCAGGCCGAGGACGTTTATGTGAGGTGGGCGGGTTATCCCCGCCCCCCTCATTACCCACCATTTCCACGGGTTTGCACACCTATCACTATTGTTTTGGATCAACTTTTAAGCAAAAACCACCAAATATTCAGTAGAAAATTAAAATTGAAAAAATTTCTTATCCGCGCTTTTTTAAGGTTCCCGCCAGAATCTGACAGATCATCACTAACAAAATTATAGTGATGTAACCTAAGGAAATTTAAGCGATTATAATTGGCAAATTGAGAATTGATAAATATCGAATTAATTGGCAAACGACATGCAATCATACGTAGTTACCGATGTACATCTTCGAAATAAATTCATATTAAAAGTGTTTTGGCAAATACATTCACAAATAAAACGCAGTAATTTTAAAATATTTTTTTTATTATTCGTCACTGTCACTTGAAATAAAACCTCACATCTGAATCGGAATCTTCTTCGACTGAGATAATTAATTGCTGATCTCAAATTCTGTCGAGGTGGACATATTTATCAAAGTCTGTAAATATTGTCGATTGTGTTATTTCTACGACTGATTAATTTTATCAATGTAGGGATTTCGTATTGCCACCACATCGGAACTATCTATGTCAGTTATGGAAGCTTTACGCTCACGTTTCTTCGGAGTGGACTGCGTCTTGTCTTCAAAACTAGTTTCTCCAAATTTTTCTTTGGTTATTCGAGAAACTGAAGCCTTGCCGATGTCCAGAGCTGCCGCAAATCTGTACACAACACTGTCGATCGGTATTACCGTTTGCACGCTCTCGTTCAAAGAAGGTCCTCAAACGAAGCTCGAAGTCACGGCTTTGAGAGTTTGAACATTTTTTTTTGTTGTTTTTGGCATTGTACGTACCAAATAAAACACAACAAAAAAATAAAATATAACACGCACGCAGAATCACAAACCGCATACAAAGCGCTCGTACTGACGTATTCGATCACAAGATGGCCGCTCCTATTCATCGATTTCATGTCGATTCAATGGTGTCAATCTCTACTGACAGAGGGTTCGTTTCATGCATCTGACATTTTGAGGATTATATTTTATTTTTATTAAATAATTTATTTACAGTTAATAATAATTATAAAAATAGAGAGAGACATACTAGTATCAATTTACTTTGTAATTTTTAATAGATATTATTTTTAGTGATTGTTATTTTTTGCCAATTTATTTTCATAAGTTGAAAGTATTATGCGTGATATGTAAAATGAGAACTGTCATGCATATCATCATACGGCGAAAATACTATAACACATATACAGAAAATGGCGAAGATTAAAGAACTGGAATAGGAAAATTTTTGGAAAAGTACATAGATAACGATAAAATTGCCATGTTTAAAAATTGTGAGGTATAGATTGGACCCAAAGAAGAAATAGAATTATTTTAATTCTACAAAACTGTTGAGAAATGTTTACACAAAATCCAAGAAAATTTTGAAATTTGAAAATCCAGGTTTACAAACAGAACCCGACAGTATGTTTTTCAGACTCACGCCTGTATCCCCGAAGGGGTAGGCAGAGGTGTAATATTACACCCACATTTCGCCATGAATTTTTAGGTCCCACGTAATAGGGGGCGAGCCTATTGCCGTACCGGGCACATTACCAGACTCCGTGCTGTTACTGAGAATTTCCTAACGGAATAACCCGATAACACTTTGCCCGACCCGGGAATCGAACCCGAGACCTCCCAATCCTACGCGCACATTTATGCCACGAGACCATGTCCATCAATAAAAAGTATAACTGGTTTTGGAATCTTGTTGTCATCTAACCATTTGTGAAAATATTACATATGTATTCATAAAACGTCGCTCTAGTCATCCAGCCATTATCCGATCGTCCATTACCCCAAGATGTGGGTACTGACAAACTTAACTCTCGCGGTATCCTCTCATATTTAAAAATGACCATTGAAGGTAGAACATCCCCCGCAGCATTTCCACCTAAAAGTACAGTAAAACATTATTTTTAGTCTGTGTTAATATTCTGGTACAGTCAGCGACAAAAGTCGATAAACGTGTACAACTCGCCACAATTCATAAACACACTAGGCATCATATATCGGCATCCATATTTAGCCACATAGAACGGTAAGCGTGTTAATGTTACGAATACCGGTAAACGTCATTAATACAATTTGGTATACACGCTCAAAAACAAAATTCGGTGAACAATCATAAATTGTAGCATTTGAGCATAATGTGCAGCGACTTCTGTTGGATTGTCGTGTTTATGTCATTGGTTTGTATTTCTCACAAACTCAGGATTTGAAGAACTACGTTTTCAGGAACGAAATAATGTTTATAAAAGCAGAAACGTATTCTGGTAGATACAGACAAGTTTACTTGTGCAGTTATTTATTCTAAATAAGTATGGCAAGTGAACCACAAAACAAAATATACACATTACAGCAGTGGTGATAAAGTTTCCGCTTAGAATAATAATAATAACATATTGCGGTATGATCCACAATAGATTTTTATATTATCTTTAGGGGAAATGAGTGGTTGAATTTGTAGATAGACTCATATTTAATTTCTACAATAAAACCATTTATATTAAATTGATGGCTTGATTTATTTATCAATAAATACACAACACCAGTATGAATATGAGTATACATAGAAAACAACTTAGTTATAAAGCAATTATAAATGTCACATATTTCTCTTCGCCAAAAATAACAATTGATATTCATGACAAAAATATAACATTGCGGAAAGTTAAATAAAAACTATAAAATCCTTTTGGTAAAAATGTTTAAAAGTAAATGAAAAAAGTGATATTAAAACCTTGTGTGGTCTCCGTTGGCGTTGATTACATCCTGTAGCCGTTCGCGCATGGAGTTAACCATATTTCCACAGGTGTTGCGTCCCCTAAACGACTCCCAGACGCGCTTGACATGCCCGCGAATGCTAGCTACTGTCCTGGGTGTTTCAGGTTCCCAGGCCTGAACAATCAGCCCCCATAGGTTCTCGATCGGATCAAAGCCGGGAATGGGATCTTATGCGTCTTCTTCTGGAATATGTTGCGTCATTCCTCATCGTGTTGTGGCGGGCTGACTTCGACGTCACGGTGTCGAGCATCACTTTCCTCATTGATTTTGATTTCTAGTGCTTCCGGTTTTGGTAGAATGTCGCGTGTCTCCATGGCTACACTAAAGTTTTAGTATTCTGAGGAAAGACGCAGCATGAAGGTAGTTAGTAGATCCTCGTTTATGTCTTCGGCCATTTCTAAGAGTTTGTCGACAGTGTCCATAAATTTGTTTAGTTGCTGACGAACATTGCTATCTTTAAGTTTTGTTAGTATTAACCGTTTAAGAAGAGTAGCTTTTCTCGCAGTTCCTTTAATTTGTCCCATAGGGCTTTCGCCGACGTACATTTCTTGATGTCCTTTAGCTCTGAGGGGGCAATCAGAAGGATTAGTTCTGACTTAGGCTCTCTGTCACGGTCAAGTTCATAGCTGCTTGCAGTTGGAGGTAGTGCGTAAGTAACATACTTCCAAAGTTTGTTTTTAATAAGTACGGCTTAAGCTTGTATTGCCCAGGTATCATAGTTATCCTTAACCAAGGTTTCGATGTGATATGTCGTTTTCGGTATCGTCGTTGTAACACGAGTTTAACATTCACTTCAAGAACTAAATAGGACCTTTACTGCTCTGCTACCATTTTAAGTTTTTGTGAGATTTATTTATAATAAAGAAATAGGCAAATAAAGGATTGTTAATTTAATAGTTAGCACAATAAGTTTATGTTTATCACACGAGGAAAAAAAAATTATAAACAAGACTGTTGCTGTAGTAACAAAAAACATAGATAAATTAAATTTAATCTCTTCACACTCAACCTTGTTATTATTAATTTTGTAAGACTTTATTCTGAAATTTGCTCGTTCCATTGTAAACTGTTAAACTGAACAGTGTTAAATGTATCTGACCACTTATGGCATAGGTTACTCACTATTCTAGTAATAAACAACCGGTTTTATTCCACCTACTAGTTTCATTTGTATTCTATTTTATTTGATTTACACCAAACAACACATTTTTTTTTTATATTACAACATGCCCCTCATAAAAAAGTCTTAACTAGGATATCACCCATGATATAGATGTCACCCATGGATAACTGACACTTTTAAGGACATGGTCATACAATTTTAAATAATATCATATATTTATTTAAAACTCAAGGATTGATTGTGAATGATGACATAGAAATACACCAATGTTTTGTGAAATCAATAAAATAATGCTTATGCCAAAGTAACTTACCTAATATTAAGATGTCCCAGATACTAATATAGTTTGCAACATTGTTAACTTGTTGTGTAAACCAAGTATGTCAACAGCTGAAATGCCTGCAACTTTCTAACCTATCTTTCTGCAAAAAAATTCAAAAGTAAATGCTAAACCAACATTGCCAGATACATATAACAGTAAGTATACTGCAACTACAAACACCACTTTGGCAACTGAGCTCTCTTCATTCAAGAAGTTATTTTGTAGTAAAGTGTCAGTAAGTACTTATTGCTCACACAAGCAGACCATAGAAATAATATATTGGACAGATGGAAAATGATAGTTTAGAATAGTATGACATAGACATGTATCAAGTCAGTTCCGTACGGTATATCGAATTACCCATAAACGATTTACCGACGAACGGTAGGTAACACGAAAAAACTATTTGCCGATATCATGGTTCGCCGCAACACGCTTGAACTAAATAATCCTTTACCGATAGCAATTTGCATCGAAAGCATCTTTTTATGTGTAAGTACCTAACAGGTTATGTTAGGTTTTCTTGTGACCCCGCACTCAAATCTTGGTATCGGCCAACCATTCATTCTTTGTAGCGTTATTCGGCGAAACTTGCTGTCGCTAAATAATGATATTGGCTAATAGTTTTTTCGTATTACCGTTCGTCGGTGAACCATGCTTTCTGTAGACAGTAATATTGTTCAAGGGTAATTCGATATACCGTACGTATCAAGTGACGAATAAAACCCTTCTTGAAGGATATATTATAGAGAGCAATAGCTCGAGAGCATCACTACAATCGACATATATAATACTATAGATTTAGTCGACATACTATGGCATAACACAGAAAACTAAGCCTCTTCCATTTCTTCACAATGTCAACGCTGGACTTAAAAGATACAAGGGACCGAAGTTCTCATTAAAATCCGTCACGTGGTGATCTCATAGTGTCTCTGTGTGTTATATTCGGCGTAAGAATATGTTTCTGAGATCTGTCGTGTAAATCCAACATACATCCAAACCAAACAGCTTTATACAAAAAACACTTTCTGAAATTACTTGGTGAATTAATCGAAGCAATTCAGGTTAGGGAAACCAAGAACATAAAAAGTGGATTTAGAGCAACAGGTGTATTTCCATTTAATCCACAAGAAGTTCTGAAGAAAATCCCTGACATGCGAAAAGAAATAATATTATAATATTATACAGAATTGATATAGCATTGGTAGACTATTTAAAGGAAACCAGAGCTCCAATTTGAGGTATAAATGTTGTTCAGAAGTTACCCTAGACAGGTGGGAATTGTTGCAGAAGGCAGTGGAAACTAGTTTACATACATGCACTTGACCAGGGCAACGCAAGGCGTCCGACATATATTGGACTGAGTTTCTCAGCGCTAACAATCAAATACAATATGCAGTTACCTGGATCTTCACTGTTGTCAAGCCTGGAATTAAGTTAGATAAAAACACAACTAAAACGGCCACGATTATTATTTAGATTGAATGAATATCTACTTAGCTGGTTATACTCCAAACGTAATGTCTTCAAGGCACGAGATATGTTGTCGTACAATTCACAATTTCACAAATGTCAAGAGTTCCAATTATAATATCACAAATTTATCAAGGGTTCACTGAACAGTGCCGGGCAAATCAGAAGCGGTAGTTTTTACAAGCTTTTATGCCCGCTCCACACTTCACGCGAGATTCTCACCGAGATTCTCCGAGAGAATTCTCTAGAGAATCTCGGCGAGAACTGCACTGGGTCCACACTCGCAAGGTTCTCACTACAGCTCACGCGCTCGACGACAATGGACGCTGATATTGCTACTACGACAAGCTTGTTGTTATGCGCATTTGCGTATTACAATTACGCTTTTATTAAAGATAAAAAAGAAATTAAAAAAAAGTGGAGAAAAAGAAGATGGTGGATGACAAGTATCCATCGTAATAGAACAAGGTTAGTACAATACCTACTTTGATTTAGCATATAATTAACAACATTTAATTTTTTATGTAAAATATCCTTATTGACCTTTGGTGTATAGTATTATATTTATCTATGCCTTTGGTTTACAGTTACAGCCTAACTATGTACAAGCAGTTGGATGAACTAGTGGCCGAACCATCTAGTGAATTCAAAAAGTTTACTCGAATGTCTTCAATGGACTTTGAATATTTATTGAACAAAATTTCAACAAAGATTTCCAAGCAAAATACTCAATTAAGAGAAGCCATTCCAGCTCGGATACGTTTTGCGGTTACACTGCGATATTTGGCTACAGGAGATGATTTCGAAAGCCTACATTTTTTATTTAAAATATCTCCATAGCTGATTTCAAAAATCGTACCAGAAGTTTGTCAAGCCTTAAATGAAGTGCTAAAAGACGAAATAAAGGTAAGTAGGTATAATACACGATGGACAAAAAAGAAATGTGCCCTGGACCAGTTTAATGAAATCCTTAAAATCATGCGTCAAAGTAAAATACGAGATCGTCCTACTAAATTAAAACTAGAATTAAGTTGTTAATTTTGAAACCTAACAAGCACTGAATAAAAAAACGAAAAAAAGACTTGTTTACTTTGCAGTACCTATGATAAATAATGTTTCATACATTCATGCACTAAAAGTGTAGTTTATTGCGGTATGGAACCACGTCCTTTAGCCGATTTATTAATTCCTTGTGATTTGTGATAGTGTTGCGGTTTTACGGAGTACTCTTTCCATATTATTATTTACTCGAATACCTACTTAAGTTTTGTATATCACCAAATTGTTTTCACAATTATATAGATGGAGATACTATGGAGATAGACTATATAATTCCAAATAACTAAATGTTTACAGACATTTAAGTATATAAAAGAATACTTATCTGGACTAGCTTATGTAATGATTATTAAGTTCCTAGTGGAAAACTAATAGCAATGCTGTTTGTAAACGATAAAATGTATAAACAGTAGGCAGTTATTATGTGTTGTTTAACGTCCAATAACTTTTCAACCAGTGCTTTATATGACATTAATACTAGATATCATAAAAATACTATTAATAAGTTATCATATGACATAGAGCTGCAATTTGGGCATTGCAGGGCATTGCTGACTTTCGCCGCCATACTAATATGGGCATGGTCTTTTGTGAAAACTGCATAGAAAAATATTATATGTCATGATCATGAAATAGTCATAAATATGTACACTAAAATGTTAAGCTTGATGTGCTAGCGTGTGTGAAAGTGAAATGAAATAAAGTACGCTATAAATTTGTACTAAAGGAAGTTATATTTCAAAACAATTAATGACATCATTGACATCTATTGAAATTATGATTAACAACTAATTTAAGATTTATTACAAAATAATAACAGTATGAGATCTGATTGTCATAAAATGATTAAAGTTTTGTTTAACTGATGATTAACTTGAGTAGTAGGCTTTGTCTATTATATTTACTTCGGTATTATTCGGTATTTGGTTTCTGCCATGGGCATCTTGGATGGTGATCGGAGAGTAATGCATGGCTGGCTCGGAATATGACGATGATGAAGTGCCAGGTCTTGGTTCGAAACAGAAGTTTCTGCCATGGTTACGACTATATTGTATTTTTGATGAAGTATAAGTGGCTGGCTCGGAATAGTGTGATCGAGTATTGATATATTGTGGCTGTGGTGATAATGGTGGTACTGGTGATGAGGGTTCTTCTGATTGTACTGTATATTGCGAACTCAAAAACATGCCATCGATAGCGTGCATTAATCTTAATCTTTTCTGTTCTGGTAATCTCCTCAATTTATTGGCCGTAAGTTTGCCATAGAGATCACAATCATCGTCTTCTTTTGTTAAATGGATGGACTGAGTTTGGGACTCCCTTCTTTTAATAGGATCTTTACACGTAGATATAGCTTCGTTGATAACTCTTCCTGCCTCGGAAAGTTCAGAAGGGTTTTTTCGACGACGAATTGTTGGTACTGCTGTCGTATTTGTGTTAACACATTCATTTTGATCGGCTACTTGCTGACTTTGGTTTCCCTGCTCTTCTTCAAGATCGCTTTGTTCTTTTTCATGATCTCCACTATTAGCGAACTGCTTTACCTAAAATCAAAATATTAATTTGATTATTTTTATAATTACAGCTACCATCGTGTCCAGAAGAATGGCTACAAATTGAACATGGTTTTGCATCAAAATTTCCACGAGCTGTTGGATCAATAGATGGAAAACATGTTGTCTTAGAATGCCCAATAAACTCTGGATCGGAATATTACAACTATAAAAGAACATTCAGTATAGTATTGATGGCATTAGTTGATAGTCAGTATAACTTAATTTTTTCTGACATTGGATATCAAGGTAGAGTAAGCGATGGTGGAGTTTTTGCGAACACACTTTTATGGAAAAAAAATTGCGAGAAGACAATTAATTTACCACCGCCACATCCTCTACCAGGCTCAAATATAGACGTGCCCTACGTTTTCTTGGGAGACGGTGCCTTTGCCCTTTCTGAAAACATTATGAAAGCCTATTCTGGAAATCACAACGTAGGATCACTTAAACGTAAGTTTAACCAGACACTGTCTAGAGCACGAGTAGTGGTGGAAAATACTTTTGGCATATTAGTGACGAAAGAACAATGGCAGGATTATACCTGTGAAGTGTTAGAAGCGTCTATAAACGTAACTTATGAAAAACTTATTACTTAATATAATTATTTCGTATTTTGTACGTTTTTAGTTTCAACTATAAAAGCGTACGTTAAATTATCTAAATTGATAAACTATTTATTGAATACATTCATTTCCGGTGCTTGTTTAATGTCATTTTCAGAGTTACCATTTACAAAACAATCGTATTTGTTTAATAGAAAAAAGGTAAGTAATATTTTAACCTACATCTAGAAACAATTCACGATAATGTTAAAAAAATATTTTATGTATATTATATTATATAAAAAGAAGATTTTATTTATGATATAAATAAATATATATTTTTTACTTGATCTGAGATATCATTTAATTAGAGGTATCAGTAGGCAATTGAAAGATAATTAATGACAACACTAAGTGAAAATGTCTACATTGTCAGTATCCTTACTTCTTGCCCAAAGAGATTGGATATATAATACATAGAGGTAGCCCTAGTACTAAAGAATTGAACACAGTCAACTGACGTGTAAGATACAATTTAGACAATTTAATGCCATCAAATTATATAACTTTAGTGATTCATCTTTTATGACAGTTCTATCATGATTTTGAATTTAGCCGTATAATATTTATATCGACTTTTCAAGTGTTGTAAGAAATCTTATCGATATGTCTATCCACCGTATATTTTTATCTCGTTATTTTTTAGATTCTTTGTGCACGTGATAAAGATTTATAAAATAAGTGGATTGCTGCAGTATGTCGTGGAGAAAATTGGGTGCCTAGAAAGCACCATAGAATTTGTTCCAAGCATTTTACTGCGGAATGTTTTTATAGTAATGACAGATGGCGCAGACTAAAAGAAAAGTCTGTGCCAACATTACTCCTCCATTCTAAACGTATCAGTGTGAGTGTTTAAATAATTACTTGCTTTTACTTTTATTAGGGTAGCAGCGCCAAACAGGAGTCGGATCTTGGGCTCCATTCGATGTCTCGACCAAAGGAATAATTTAATTTTAATATTTTCTACAATTTTATTATCAGTGCATAGGGTTCCCACCAAGAACGTAGGGTCCCAAGCCAACCTCACCTGCAAGTGGTGTACCTGCTTATCAACGGATGAGGCTCTGGCAAACAAAACATTAGGCTCGCCACCTATTACGTGGGATCAAAAGTCTGGCAAAAAGTGGGCGTTTAATATGCCTCTGTCTACCCCTTCGGGGAAACAGGCGTGAGCCTATGTATGTATGTTATAAACAATATTCAGCCAGCTACCTGCAGTTACACTGTTGCCACGAAAAGCCACGACACGCTAAGCGACAAGCGATTTCGCTGTTTATTTGTGCAGTTTAGTTCTGCACTGAGGTGACAGCGCCGGCGGCAGAATAGAGAGCGGCATGAACATTGAAATCGCTTGTCGCTCAGCGTGTCGCGGCCGTTAGTGGCCAGGCTGTTCGACGACATCCACTCATTTCATAGTTTTACTATATCCTTACTAATACCTATTATAAATGTAAGTAAATTTATTTATTTGTTAAACTTTCACATTTTGACTACTTTTGTTCAATGCACGTTGCTGGGAGTAATGGGAGTACAGAAAAAGGTGTAAGGTACTTTTTATCAATCGGCTTTGGCCTATAAATCAAGCTTCAGGTATCATCAGTGATTGCTAGGGTGCCACCCTAGCAATCACTCAAACTCAAACACAAAGGGTATGCTTATTTATTTTAATATACTGCTTTGCATTAAAACGTGGCTTTTGACGTGACAACGTCTTATAAATTGGTTTGCCGGGTGACACTTCAGGAAACTGCGTTACGCTCCGCTCACGTTATGCGCTCACAATGAGAGCGAGTGAGAGGCACGCGTCCCGCCTAAGAGCGAGAGAGACAGACATAAAAAGTGAAAGGCACGCGTCTTTCATCCTTCTTCCTACTATACGAATGAATATTCACATTAAAATTATTTTACCACTCAAAGTCGTTGTCACGTAAAACTTTCGCCCGTATACCGACTTTACAGGCAACCAATTTTTTTATTCACATTATAATCATAAAGATCTGTCAATTTATATTTCTTTTGTTTTATTTAAGGTGGATGTAAACATGCTATAGCATTTTTGGCATACCTACTTAATCGATTCATATTTTTGGCATGGCTACACCGGCGTAGTGAAGATCCATCAACAACTAGCGTTGAGTGCTATTGGAAAATATCAAAACTATCTTCAGTCGGGACTAGTCTGAAATGTATCAAAGCCAAGGAAATCTCCAGTGCACCTAAACAAGACATTGTTGCTTTGAACACTGAAAGTTTCTTCACCACAGTAAAAAACTGTTGCATAAATGTTGGTGATACAAACAATCACTTGATGAAGTTTTTTAGAGAGCCAAACAATGTGGAAAAGCTGTCAATCCACTATCTACATTATTGAAGCAATGCAACAAATCCTCAGGATTTTGAAGCATATTGTCAACTTATAATGACTGCAGATGCATGCAAAGAAGCTGAATTAGCAACGATAGACCAGAATGACTGTCCATTGTGGCATGAACTAAGATATGCTAGGATCACAGCTTCAAAAGCTTATGATGCTGCCCATTGCAATGTTCTCGATGAGACATTAACCCAAAGCATATTGGGAGCAACTAAATTGAGGGATTCAGAGGCTATGAAAAGGGGTAGGTTCTTAGAAAGTCAGGTTATAAAGGAAGTAGAAAAAATTAAAAATATTAAAATAAGTAAATGTGGACTAAAATTAAACAGTTCATATCCAGTTATGGATGCTTCTCCGGATAGCGAAAATAATTATTATAGCATTGAAATTAAATGCCCAACATCACAAAAAGCCATGAGACAATATATAACTTCAGCAAATACGGTAACTGCTAAATATATGGCACAAGTGCAACTACAGATGCATTTTTTCAACAAAGCTAAGGCTCTCTTTTGTGTTGCTCAAAGTGATTTTGAAACCACCAAAAATGTAAGAATCATATTAGATGATAGGCAACTATGTGAAAACTTGTTGGAAAAATGTAAAAGTTTTTGGAATAAAGCCATCTTTTGCAAAATATTCTTGAACAGATGATTATGTTTCTTTTGATTATTTTAGATGTACTTACTTCATTGATATTGATTTGATTTGTTACTAATTTTGATTATATGTTTTCTTTGTGCTATGAAAATGTGTGAAATTTAATAAAACAAATTTAAATATGTGTTCATTTTTTTATCAAAACATCCTGCATATTTACCAATCCACAAGCTATTATTTATCTTTTATTTACATATTGTTTGTTTTTAAGAAATACTATCAAGGTACCTATTTTTGTACATATACTACTTAGACATTAAGAATAGATTAAGCTACATATAGATTACAAGCTATTATTATTACATAATCTATGATAGGAATTAGATTATGGTCTACACATGCATGAGGAAGTAACATGTGAAATTCTCTTAATCTATTTAGAACCCGTTCAACATGGATTCTTAATGCTGCTATCTGCTTTGATAGTTTTACTTCATCTTTAGTGGAAGGAGTAGACTTTGAGACAGAGGGTGGTCGTATAAGGGTACAAAATTTTGCTGTTAGCAAACACGACAACTCTTTAAATCGTCTGTCAGCCATTACTGCCTTGTTAGGAGGCAAACTCTGTAAGTAATTACTATCTCGAACAATCATAACATCTGTAGCCCTTCCACCATATCCATCAGAGATAAAATTGACCAAGCCATCAGGCGTACATGAAATTAAATATTTTATAGTGTTACATTTTTTGTACTGAGACCAAGTAAGAGATTGGTGGACTGCATTTGATGGCTTTTCAATCTGAATTTCTAGGCAATCAATGATTGATACAACATTTGCATATCTACTCCTAAAAGATATGGGTAAATTTTTGTAAATTTCTGATGGTGTGGGCCACACTATTAAGTCCTTTAGTTATGCTGCAATCAGAGGTATACTTGTAGAAAAGATCCTAGTAATGGTACTTTGTGAATATCCAAATTGTAATGCCAATATGCTAAAGGATTCATTTAATTTAATTTTCTTGAGAGTTATTAATATATGTATTGTAGGAAGAGGGATATTATCACTTAAAAGTTTTATTAAATGGAATGACTGTTTACATAAACCAAGCAACATTTTTGGCTCTTTTTCAATGGCAGTTACCATGCATTGAGTCATTATACTTTTAAAATGTTCTTCATCCCCTGAATCACCTTGCATAGAACTTAATTCAGAGGAACAACTTGGTTCATAATCAGGGGATGTCACAGAAGAATAAGATATTAAAGAAACACTATCAGCTGGGTTATCTCTGAACAATGTTTTCTTCAGGAGGTCTTTTTTCATTGGTGAAGTTTCAAAACTTTTTGATGAAAGAGGCAATGGTGACAGTGCTATATTTTTCTGTTCAGGCTGGATGTTAACATTAACACCTTTACTTCTGTACTTCACTTTAATATTGACTTGCACAGCTTTGTCACTCTGTAATAATTTTTATTCTATATGATAAGTGCTGGGCTCTGCTTTATTATCATCAGATAGGTCAATATGGGAAGAACTGGGTCCCGCTTGATTGATATTACAGACATTTTTATGGGAAGTACTAGGACTTAGTCAGACGGTTGAGGAAGTTTATTAATTTCTGAGATAGAACTCTGAAAGGGCTTCATTTACCAGTGATAGTCTTTGCTTTTTAACTGCACCCATTCGTTCAACTGGTGGTGGCATATTCCTTTTCCGACACAAAAATATATGAGGCACAACTCCTTTCTTCAACCGTAGGCTGCATTTTTCTCCTAGTTGTTTCATTAAGTTATATTGAACCCAATTTTCTGTATCTTCCTTAATCTGAAAGAAATCCATCAATCATCAGAATTTTGATAAAACACATACATACATAGTCTCACGCTTATATCCCCGAAGAGCTAGGCAGAGGTATATTGCTACACCCACTTTTCGCCAGCTTTATTTTAGTCCCACGTAATAGGGAGCGTGCCTCTTGCCGTACCGGGCACATAACCAGACTCCGAGCTGCTACTGAGAATTTCCTAGCGGAAAAACCCAATAACACTTTGCCCGACTCGGGAATCGAACCCGAGACCTCCCAATCCCACGCGCACATTTACGCCGCGAGACCAACGAGGCAGTCCAGTTGATAAAACACAATAGGAATAAATAAGGCTTTTAAAGAAAGTTTCACTGAATTTTGTAAACAAAGTTGGTTGGTTTTTAAACCGTCTTTTCTACTGCTTATTAGCTGCTAGAAAACTTACTTCGAATTCACACTAAGCTCTATATAAATATAGCATAGGTACTTACGTTAAAAAGATCTTCACAACAATATAAACGGGATAATGGAGATACATTATATTCTCTTCTCATCATCTTACACCATAGATTTAGAACTTTCGGATTAGTTGGAATACCAAAAAACACTTTATCGGGTGAATATATACTAGTGTTTTTGCACTTTGGTACTATACAGTACTTGTAAGAGGGGTTTTTTACTTTTTCCATGACCAATACAACAAATAAAACTGAAAATACGGCTGAAATAACTGAATATGCTTAAAGTTCACGTCACGTGCTCTGCCAAATGATGTAGACGAAAGCGCGCGTTAAATGGTGGCGTTTGAACGGCTCGATTTTACTAACTGTTTTCAATCTCACTTTGCAAAATAATTTGAATACTTTTAAACCTATTTATATTTTTTTCTGCGTTATAAAGATGATAATGATTAAATTAAGTCATAAAAAAAATCATGAATATTCCCTATTATAGTATTTTCGCTGTGTAATGATATGCATGACAGATCATCATTTTTTTTTTTTTTGGGATTTTATGACCTGGTAACTGGACCTTTAGGTCAAATCTTATTTTATTTTAACGGACACTGCACATTCACTTAATTTTTAAATTGTTTTAACAGTATTTTTAATGTATTTATATATCGGTTTGTAAGTATTTTTGTCTTTCAATAACTCTTCGAGTGGCGGCGGGCGGGAGAAAGAATCGCACTTAATGTTCACATCACTGAGTTCACTAGCCAACACTAATCTGTCAAGCAGGAAGTTTTGACAGTCAAAAATTATATGTTCAACGGTTGCAACGGCTCCCTGAGCCCCCTCCTGGGACTCACAATGTGGGCATGTATTGCTTGTAATAATGCCAAGTCTAGCAAGGTGTGACGGAGCAGTATTATGGCCAAAGCGCAATCTATTTATCGTAGTGATAAAGTCTCGGCTGGCTTCCTTCAATCTATTGTACCAGGGTCTAACAGGTAATTCTTCTTGTATACGGCCGTAAAATTTTCCTTTAGTGTCTTGGTCTTTCTTCCACAATTCTAACCATAAGTTACAAACATTTTCATTAATACATTGCAAGAAGTCAGTCATAGGAATGTCCATTGCATTTCTAACATCAATAGCATTACTACCTTCATATGCGGTTTTATCAACTATTTCATTGCCATAGATACCTCGGTGTGAAGGCACCCACAGAAACGCAATGCTTTTGTGCTTGAGGTAATATTGATAAATTATTTCTTTGATGAAATATAGAATATAATTTGTCTTAAAAGAAACTGTAAGGTTAGTTAAGGCTTTAATCAAACTCAGTGAATCAGAAACAATCAAAAAGTATTTGCTATTGTTAATTTGGCGAATATGTTTTAATGCCTGATAAACCGCATATGCCTCTGCAGTGAATATGGTGCATGTATTGTGTAGAACAAAGCTTTGAGAGAATTGAATTTGTGGATCATATATAGCAGCACGCACATAATCACTTCCTTTACTGCCATCAGTGTAAATAACATAATGATTCTTATTATCTGCCATAAACTCAATTGAAGTGGCTTCCTGTTCGTCAAAGACGCAGTATGCGTGCCCTCACTACTCTCTACTCTATCCTTATGTCTCCCAATACCCCAGAATACCTTAATTATTATTTCCAATATTTGAGTTCCAACCATGATCGAAATCTTCGTTCTTCCAATAATCTTCTCCTACTTTGTCCTTCACATAGTTCTGCTTTAATTCACTCGTCCTTTCCCATTCAAGCAATCCTTCTTTGGAATGCCCTCCCTCTAGAAATCAGGATGGCTACTACAAAGGATCGCTTTAAATCCAGAGTAAAACAGCTGTTGTTGGATAAGCTGGCAGAAGTATCCTAATTATATGTTTATGTATATTGGTATTTAGTGTATGTATATATTTAATATTATTAGAATTAGTTATGTATCCTTAGTTTATAATTGCTATGTATTTAAATTTTGTATACTTAACTATTTATATGTTCTTGTATTATCAAATGTATGTATTTTTAAACTATGTATATGTATTACGTTTATGCTACAAAAGTTCTTCTTCACTCACTTCTACAATACACCTACTTTTAATCTCTGCACCACTCTAAGGTAGACTGGTAGAGAATGCCTTAGGCATTAAGTCCGCCTTTATACGCTTCAGTGTATATAAAGTTAAATAAATAAATAAATAAATAAATAAACTGTAACATATCTAAATTGTTATTGATGGGATTTTGCAATTCTTTGACGGGTTGTGTGATACACTGATAAGAGAAGGAGTAACATGGCCATGGGCATTGTTTTCTAATACCAGTAAAACTGTTTTCTGTTTCCAGCAATATTTTGGACAATGTTGGGGATTTACCATTTAAGAGAATCTCGCCTGTTGTTAGAGGTCCAGGATTTCTACATACAGAAGGTACTATTTTGTTTATTATTTTCTTGTTATCTGCAGCAATTAATTTAAGACAGAATCTCTCTGCAAGTAGAATGCGTCTCAAAATTAGGGGCATTATTTTAGTCTCCACTTCCATGGCCCTTATGGGAGTAGAGCACATTGCACCAGAAATTGTTCTCAAAGCCCTGTTCTGCAATAGATCTAGTTTATTTACATGAGTACTATTTATATACACTAATGAGCTATAATCAAAATGGCTTCTAACTATACTTTTATACAAAGTTGACAATATTTTCGGGTCAGCTCCCCATGTAACGCCTGCAAGACATTTTATTATATTTAATCCTTTAAGAGCATTTTTTGATATGGTTTTAATATGTTCCTCAAAGGTTAATTTCTTATCTAATACTATGCCTAAAAATTTCTTAACATTCACTGGATTTATAAATTCTCCGTTATATATTACTTTTGAGTATGTGTTCTCATTTCCAAATATCATGGCACTACTTTTGGAGGGATTAATTTTTAAATGTAACACATCATTGTAATAGTGAAATATTTGGGACAATGCTCTGTTAATATTGTCTATTGCAATTTCTACATTATGATTACTACTGTACAAAACAATATCATCAGCAAACTGCAAAATATCTACATTACTATTTACAAATTTACAGATTTCACTTGTATATATATTGTACAACAAAGGAGATAGTGTAGCACCCTGCATTGTACCTTTAGATGCACATTTTGGACCATGCAATGTATTATTATGTCTTACATAAAGTGTTCTACTATCCAAAAAAATATATATCCATTTACATAGTTGACCAGGCACACCTAACCTAGACATAACTTGTACAAGTATAGCCGGATCTAGACTGTCAAAAGCACCCTGAACATCTAAAAATACACAAACAGTGTGTAACTTATTATTTTTTGCATGTTTCAGGTCTGAAATTAAGGAAGTGAAGCTGTCTGCACAACTTCGCCCTCGACGAAATCCATATTGTACATGCGGAATGATGCCGTTAGATTCCATATACCAATCCAAACGATTTTTAATCATGTTTTCAAATAGTTTACCTAGACATGAAGACAGTGATATTGGTCTATAAGAGCTGGCAAGCTCGAGAGGTTTATCTGGTTTGAGTATCGGAATGACACATTGTGTTTTCCATGATTGTGGAATACATTTACAATGCCAAAGTAAATTAAGAATATTAAGAAATATTTTTTGTGCTGATTCATCTAAATTTTTAATAGTACAATAGGGGAAATCATCTAAACCAGGTGTAGTGTCTTTCCGAGATAACAAACTCATTTTAAATTCAGACCATGTAAAAGCATCTAGCAAAAATTTTGAATTTGGATTATCATTATTTAATTCGAAAATATTGCCTAAACTATTAATATTATTTAGATTGCTATTGTCAGATAATTTATCTAGAAATTGAGAAATAAACTCATCTTTATATGATTTATTACCAGCTCTTATACCTTTGAACATTTTTAGAAGATTCCAAATCTTACTTATAGGAGTAGTTCTATTAAAAGTGTTACATAAGCTATTCCAACATATTTTCTTTTGTTCTGATATGGTTCTTTTTTTAAGTGCATCCTTTCTTTTATAATCTAAATAGTTCTCCATAGTAGGATCACTTCTATATAGTTTCAATGCATTGTAAGAGGCAATAACACTTTTTTCACAAATGTCATTCCACCAAGGAGCTGGAGGTCTACTTTTGAAATTATTTGGTTTATTAAGTTTAGGAATTGTCATAACTTTTAAATTATCCAATCGAGAACAAAAATCATTATAGGTTGAAATAGGATCATATAATTTTAGAACTAAATCATTAAATATTGTTTTAGAAATAGTTTTAAACTTTTTCCAATCTGCTTTGTTATATATAAACCTATCAACAGGAGGATTAATATAATATTTATCTATATGTAGTGAAATCTCTGTTATTGTTGGGTAGTGATAGCTGCCCATGGCATCATCATGTACAGACCACTCGCATATTGATGCGAGGTTAGCACTAATAAAGCTTACATCAATTGCAGACGGATTTCGTCTCGGGTTGTTAACAGTTGTAAAACTACCATCATTTAATATACATAAATCCAAGTCATCAATGATATTAAATAAATCCTGACCTCTGCTCTTAGTGGATAGACAACCAAAAGCGATGTGGTGTGCATTAAAGTCACCACTTACAAATATAGGCTTTGGAAGATCATTGATAATACTACGTAGTCTATTGATCCGTATGTGTCTACTAGAAGGAGGACAGTATACACAAAGAATAGTCAAGCTACCATGCACCGTAGATAAGGACAGAGCTACAGTTTGAATTTCTTCATAAAATCTAGTGTTTAAAACTTTGTACTTTAAATATGGCTTAATTAGTATTGCTACACCATTATGAGTATTTTTAGAATTTTTATTATAAATATTATATCCAGGTATTCTAAAACTATTGTCTTTAAACCATGTTTCGTTAAGTAAGCAAATGTCAATATTTTGTTTTTGTAAGAATTGAATCAGTAAGGGTTTTTTATTTTTAGCACTTTGAATGTTATATTGAGCAATACGTAGCTTAGACATTGTATGACTTGGATCCATTACTTGAGGTTTTTAATAAGTGTTTCTCTAATGGTATTTACAGTGGTAGGCGTATTATCGCCCTTATTACCCAGTTCCACCAACGTCTGTACCAGGGCCTTAAGTACATCGTTGTTGGCAACTATTTGGGCTTTGATGTCTACTTTAGGAGAGACATCTCTAGAGTTATTTACACTATGTACAGTATTATTTACAGATGTATTTACAGACTTATTTACAGATGTATGTACAGACTTATTTACAGATTTATTTACAGTGTTAATTGGTTTCATTTTTGGAGGTGGCAAGGGTGGAAATTCAATGTTATCACTTGAGTGTTGTTTTGTGATTGTAGCACTTGCATATGTTATCTTATTTTTCTTTTCTAATATTTTATTTAACTTAATTGGACATAATCTAGAAATTGCAAGATGAGGCCCGCTGCAATTGCAACAGCAGATCTCTGTTGGTCTATCACATTCTTTATATAAATGCTCACCTCCACAAATGGAACATCTTTGTTTGCCATTACATATCCTAGCGGAGTGGTTATATTTAAAGCATCGGAAACATTGCTGTAATGGGGGTATATATTCGAAAACTCGGTATGAAAACAAATCGTATTGTACATTGTCTGGGAGAATATTCGATAGAAAAGTAATGCTAACTGTTTGTAATGGTACTCGCTCTTGTCCTACCTTCTTTGTGAATCTTCTTATAGCTATTATTTCATAAATTGATGATAATTTTGTGTATAGTTCTTTGTTCGAAATGTTTGCTGGTACAAATCTAATTATGCCTGTTTTTTCTATTTGCGCAGCCGGAATAAATGCTTTCAAGCCATGTTTGTTATGAAAAGCACTGTTGTTGATAAAGTTATTGGCCGTATTATACTGTTTAAATATGACTGCTATTTTATTTCCGTTGATTCTCTGTATAGCCGTCACTCCTTTTATCTCACTTGAAAATATGTGATTGAGATAGATAGGGCTCTTATTGCCTATTCTATCTTTGTTGTTTGTAGCTTCTATGAATACTTTAAAATCTGCACAAGTTGCATTTTCTGGGTAAAGTCTTTTATAGTCTGGTTTTGTGTAAGGTTTATAATCATGATGCTCACCGCCGCCGCCATTACCACAGTCCTTCTCTGTCCCGCCGTCTCCAGCCTCAGGCCGAGGACGTTTATGTGAGGTGGGCGGGTTATCCCCGCCCCCCTCATTACCCACCATTTCCACGGGTTTGCACACCTATCACTATTGTTTTGGATCAACTTTTAAGCAAAAACCACCAAATATTCAGTAGAAAATTAAAATTGAAAAAATTTCTTATCCGCGCTTTTTTAAGGTTCCCGCCAGAATCTGACAGATCATCACTAACAAAATTATAGTGATGTAACCTAAGGAAATTTAAGCGATTATAATTGGCAAATTGAGAATTGATAAATATCGAATTAATTGGCAAACGACATGCAATCATACGTAGTTACCGATGTACATCTTCGAAATAAATTCATATTAAAAGTGTTTTGGCAAATACATTCACAAATAAAACGCAGTAATTTTAAAATATTTTTTTTATTATTCGTCACTGTCACTTGAAATAAAACCTCACATCTGAATCGGAATCTTCTTCGACTGAGATAATTAATTGCTGATCTCAAATTCTGTCGAGGTGGACATATTTATCAAAGTCTGTAAATATTGTCGATTGTGTTATTTCTACGACTGATTAATTTTATCAATGTAGGGATTTCGTATTGCCACCACATCGGAACTATCTATGTCAGTTATGGAAGCTTTACGCTCACGTTTCTTCGGAGTGGACTGCGTCTTGTCTTCAAAACTAGTTTCTCCAAATTTTTCTTTGGTTATTCGAGAAACTGAAGCCTTGCCGATGTCCAGAGCTGCCGCAAATCTGTACACAACACTGTCGATCGGTATTACCGTTTGCACGCTCTCGTTCAAAGAAGGTCCTCAAACGAAGCTCGAAGTCACGGCTTTGAGAATTTGAACATTTTTTTTTGTTGTTTTTGGCATTGTACGTACCAAATAAAACACAACAAAAAAATAAAATATAACACGCACGCA
Organism: Euclidia mi; assembly: GCA_944739405.2. Lineage (NCBI taxonomy): Eukaryota > Metazoa > Arthropoda > Insecta > Lepidoptera > Erebidae > Euclidia > Euclidia mi. The sequence goes on from OX123209.2 coordinate 6,041,957, forward strand.
GAATCACAAACCGCATACAAAGCGCTCGTACTGACGTATTCGATCACAAGATGGCCGCTCCTATTCATCGATTTCATGTCGATTCAATGGTGTCAATCTCTACTGACAGAGGGTTCGTTTCATGCATCTGACATTTTGAGGATTATATTTTATTTTTATTAAATAATTTATTTACAGTTAATAATAATTATAAAAATAGAGAGAGACATACTAGTATCAATTTACTTTGTAATTTTTAATAGATATTATTTTTAGTGATTGTTATTTTTTGCCAATTTATTTTCATAAGTTGAAAGTATTATGCGTGATATGTAAAATGAGAACTGTCATGCATATCATCATACGGCGAAAATACTATAACACATATACAGAAAATGGCGAAGATTAAAGAACTGGAATAGGAAAATTTTTGGAAAAGTACATAGATAACGATAAAATTGCCATGTTTAAAAATTGTGAGGTATAGATTGGACCCAAAGAAGAAATAGAATTATTTTAATTCTACAAAACTGTTGAGAAATGTTTACACAAAATCCAAGAAAATTTTGAAATTTGAAAATCCAGGTTTACAAACAGAACCCGACAGTATGTTTTTCAGACTCACGCCTGTATCCCCGAAGGGGTAGGCAGAGGTGTAATATTACACCCACATTTCGCCATGAATTTTTAGGTCCCACGTAATAGGGGGCGAGCCTATTGCCGTACCGGGCACATTACCAGACTCCGTGCTGTTACTGAGAATTTCCTAACGGAATAACCCGATAACACTTTGCCCGACCCGGGAATCGAACCCGAGACCTCCCAATCCTACGCGCACATTTATGCCACGAGACCATGTCCATCAATAAAAAGTATAACTGGTTTTGGAATCTTGTTGTCATCTAACCATTTGTGAAAATATTACATATGTATTCATAAAACGTCGCTCTAGTCATCCAGCCATTATCCGATCGTCCATTACCCCAAGATGTGGGTACTGACAAACTTAACTCTCGCGGTATCCTCTCATATTTAAAAATGACCATTGAAGGTAGAACATCCCCCGCAGCATTTCCACCTAAAAGTACAGTAAAACATTATTTTTAGTCTGTGTTAATATTCTGGTACAGTCAGCGACAAAAGTCGATAAACGTGTACAACTCGCCACAATTCATAAACACACTAGGCATCATATATCGGCATCCATATTTAGCCACATAGAACGGTAAGCGTGTTAATGTTACGAATACCGGTAAACGTCATTAATACAATTTGGTATACACGCTCAAAAACAAAATTCGGTGAACAATCATAAATTGTAGCATTTGAGCATAATGTGCAGCGACTTCTGTTGGATTGTCGTGTTTATGTCATTGGTTTGTATTTCTCACAAACTCAGGATTTGAAGAACTACGTTTTCAGGAACGAAATAATGTTTATAAAAGCAGAAACGTATTCTGGTAGATACAGACAAGTTTACTTGTGCAGTTATTTATTCTAAATAAGTATGGCAAGTGAACCACAAAACAAAATATACACATTACAGCAGTGGTGATAAAGTTTCCGCTTAGAATAATAATAATAACATATTGCGGTATGATCCACAATAGATTTTTATATTATCTTTAGGGGAAATGAGTGGTTGAATTTGTAGATAGACTCATATTTAATTTCTACAATAAAACCATTTATATTAAATTGATGGCTTGATTTATTTATCAATAAATACACAACACCAGTATAAATATGAGTATACATAGAAAACAACTTAGTTATAAAGCAATTATAAATGTCACATATTTCTCTTCGCCAAAAATAACAATTGATATTCATGACAAAAATATAACATTGCGGAAAGTTAAATAAAAACTATAAAATCCTTTTGGTAAAAATGTTTAAAAGTAAATGAAAAAAGTGATATTAAAACCTTGTGTGGTCTCCGTTGGCGTTGATTACATCCTGTAGCCGTTCGCGCATGGAGTTAACCATATTTCCACAGGTGTTGCGTCCCCTAAACGACTCCCAGACGCGCTTGACATGCCCGCGAATGCTAGCTACTGTCCTGGGTGTTTCAGGTTCCCAGGCCTGAACAATCAGCCCCCATAGGTTCTCGATCGGATCAAAGCCGGGAATGGGATCTTATGCGTCTTCTTCTGGAATATGTTGCGTCATTCCTCATCGTGTTGTGGCGGGCTGACTTCGACGTCACGGTGTCGAGCATCACTTTCCTCATTGATTTTGATTTCTAGTGCTTCCGGTTTTGGTAGAATGTCGCGTGTCTCCATGGCTACACTAAAGTTTTAGTATTCTGAGGAAAGACGCAGCATGAAGGTAGTTAGTAGATCCTCGTTTATGTCTACGGCCATTTCTAAGAGTTTGTCGACAGTGTCCATAAATTTGTTTAGTTGCTGACGAACATTGCTATCTTTAAGTTTTGTTAGTATTAACCGTTTAAGAAGAGTAGCTTTTCTCGCAGTTCCTTTAATTTGTCCCATAGGGCTTTCGCCGACGTACATTTCTTGATGTCCTTTAGCTCTGAGGGGGCAATCAGAAGGATTAGTTCTGACTTAGGCTCTCTGTCACGGTCAAGTTCATAGCTGCTTGCAGTTGGAGGTAGTGCGTAAGTAACATACTTCCAAAGTTTGTTTTTAATAAGTACGGCTTAAGCTTGTATTGCCCAGGTATCATAGTTATCCTTAACCAAGGTTTCGATGTGATATGTCGTTTTCGGTATCGTCGTTGTAACACGAGTTTAACATTCACTTCAAGAACTAAATAGGACCTTTACTGCTCTGCTACCATTTTAAGTTTTTGTGAGATTTATTTATAATAAAGAAATAGGCAAATAAAGGATTGTTAATTTAATAGTTAGCACAATAAGTTTATGTTTATCACACGAGGAAAAAAAAATTATAAACAAGACTGTTGCTGTAGTAACAAAAAACATAGATAAATTAAATTTAATCTCTTCACACTCAACCTTGTTATTATTAATTTTGTAAGACTTTATTCTGAAATTTGCTCGTTCCATTGTAAACTGTTAAACTGAACAGTGTTAAATGTATCTGACCACTTATGGCATAGGTTACTCACTATTCTAGTAATAAACAACCGGTTTTATTCCACCTACTAGTTTCATTTGTATTCTATTTTATTTGATTTACACCAAACAACACATTTTTTTTTTATATTACAACATGCCCCTCATAAAAAAGTCTTAACTAGGATATCACCCATGATATAGATGTCACCCATGGATAACTGACACTTTTAAGGACATGGTCATACAATTTTAAATAATATCATATATTTATTTAAAACTCAAGGATTGATTGTGAATGATGACATAGAAATACACCAATGTTTTGTGAAATCAATAAAATAATGCTTATGCCAAAGTAACTTACCTAATATTAAGATGTCCCAGATACTAATATAGTTTGCAACATTGTTAACTTGTTGTGTAAACCAAGTATGTCAACAGCTGAAATGCCTGCAACTTTCTAACCTATCTTTCTGCAAAAAAATTCAAAAGTAAATGCTAAACCAACATTGCCAGATACATATAACAGTAAGTATACTGCAACTACAAACACCACTTTGGCAACTGAGCTCTCTTCATTCAAGAAGTTATTTTGTAGTAAAGTGTCAGTAAGTACTTATTGCTCACACAAGCAGACCATAGAAATAATATATTGGACAGATGGAAAATGATAGTTTAGAATAGTATGACATAGACATGTATCAAGTCAGTTCCGTACGGTATATCGAATTACCCATAAACGATTTACCGACGAACGGTAGGTAACACGAAAAAACTATTTGCCGATATCATGGTTCGCCGCAACACGCTTGAACTAAATAATCCTTTACCGATAGCAATTTGCATCGAAAGCATCTTTTTATGTGTAAGTACCTAACAGGTTATGTTAGGTTTTCTTGTGACCCCGCACTCAAATCTTGGTATCGGCCAACCATTCATTCTTTGTAGCGTTATTCGGCGAAACTTGCTGTCGCTAAATAATGATATTGGCTAATAGTTTTTTCGTATTACCGTTCGTCGGTGAACCATGCTTTCTGTAGACAGTAATATTGTTCAAGGGTAATTCGATATACCGTACGTATCAAGTGACGAATAAAACCCTTCTTGAAGGATATATTATAGAGAGCAATAGCTCGAGAGCATCACTACAATCGACATATATAATACTATAGATTTAGTCGACATACTATGGCATAACACAGAAAACTAAGCCTCTTCCATTTCTTCACAATGTCAACGCTGGACTTAAAAGATACAAGGGACCGAAGTTCTCATTAAAATCCGTCACGTGGTGATCTCATAGTGTCTCTGTGTGTTATATTCGGCGTAAGAATATGTTTCTGAGATCTGTCGTGTAAATCCAACATACATCCAAACCAAACAGCTTTATACAAAAAACACTTTCTGAAATTACTTGGTGAATTAATCGAAGCAATTCAGGTTAGGGAAACCAAGAACATAAAAAGTGGATTTAGAGCAACAGGTGTATTTCCATTTAATCCACAAGAAGTTCTGAAGAAAATCCCTGACATGCGAAAAGAAATAATATTATAATATTATACAGAATTGATATAGCATTGGTAGACTATTTAAAGGAAACCAGAGCTCCAATTTGAGGTATAAATGTTGTTCAGAAGTTACCCTAGACAGGTGGGAATTGTTGCAGAAGGCAGTGGAAACTAGTTTACATACATGCACTTGACCAGGGCAACGCAAGGCGTCCGACATATATTGGACTGAGTTTCTCAGCGCTAACAATCAAATACAATATGCAGTTACCTGGATCTTCACTGTTGTCAAGCCTGGAATTAAGTTAGATAAAAACACAACTAAAACGGCCACGATTATTATTTAGATTGAATGAATATCTACTTAGCTGGTTATACTCCAAACGTAATGTCTTCAAGGCACGAGATATGTTGTCGTACAATTCACAATTTCACAAATGTCAAGAGTTCCAATTATAATATCACAAATTTATCAAGGGTTCACTGAACAGTGCCGGGCAAATCAGAAGCGGTAGTTTTTACAAGCTTTTATGCCCGCTCCACACTTCACGCGAGATTCTCACCGAGATTCTCCGAGAGAATTCTCTAGAGAATCTCGGCGAGAACTGCACTGGGTCCACACTCGCAAGGTTCTCACTACAGCTCACGCGCTCGACGACAATGGACGCTGATATTGCTACTACGACAAGCTTGTTGTTATGCGCATTTGCGTATTACAATTACGCTTTTATTAAAGATAAAAAAGAAATTAAAAAAAAGTGGAGAAAAAGAAGATGGTGGATGACAAGTATCCATCGTAATAGAACAAGGTTAGTACAATACCTACTTTGATTTAGCATATAATTAACAACATTTAATTTTTTATGTAAAATATCCTTATTGACCTTTGGTGTATAGTATTATATTTATCTATGCCTTTGGTTTACAGTTACAGCCTAACTATGTACAAGCAGTTGGATGAACTAGTGGCCGAACCATCTAGTGAATTCAAAAAGTTTACTCGAATGTCTTCAATGGACTTTGAATATTTATTGAACAAAATTTCAACAAAGATTTCCAAGCAAAATACTCAATTAAGAGAAGCCATTCCAGCTCGGATACGTTTTGCGGTTACACTGCGATATTTGGCTACAGGAGATGATTTCGAAAGCCTACATTTTTTATTTAAAATATCTCCATAGCTGATTTCAAAAATCGTACCAGAAGTTTGTCAAGCCTTAAATGAAGTGCTAAAAGACGAAATAAAGGTAAGTAGGTATAATACACGATGGACAAAAAAGAAATGTGCCCTGGACCAGTTTAATGAAATCCTTAAAATCATGCGTCAAAGTAAAATACGAGATCGTCCTACTAAATTAAAACTAGAATTAAGTTGTTAATTTTGAAACCTAACAAGCACTGAATAAAAAAACGAAAAAAAGACTTGTTTACTTTGCAGTACCTATGATAAATAATGTTTCATACATTCATGCACTAAAAGTGTAGTTTATTGCGGTATGGAACCACGTCCTTTAGCCGATTTATTAATTCCTTGTGATTTGTGATAGTGTTGCGGTTTTACGGAGTTCTCTTTCCATATTATTATTTACTCGAATACCTACTTAAGTTTTGTATATCACCAAATTGTTTTCACAATTATATAGATGGAGATACTATGGAGATAGACTATATAATTCCAAATAACTAAATGTTTACAGACATTTAAGTATATAAAAGAATACTTATCTGGACTAGCTTATGTAATGATTATTAAGTTCCTAGTGGAAAACTAATAGCAATGCTGTTTGTAAACGATAAAATGTATAAACAGTAGGCAGTTATTATGTGTTGTTTAACGTCCAATAACTTTTCAACCAGTGCTTTATATGACATTAATACTAGATATCATAAAAATACTATTAATAAGTTATCATATGACATAGAGCTGCAATTTGGGCATTGCAGGGCATTGCTGACTTTCGCCGCCATACTAATATGGGCATGGTCTTTTGTGAAAACTGCATAGAAAAAAATTATATGTCATGATCATGAAATAGTCATAAATATGTACACTAAAATGTTAAGCTTGATGTGCTAGCGTGTGTGAAAGTGAAATGAAATAAAGTACGCTATAAATTTGTACTAAAGGAAGTTATATTTCAAAACAATTAATGACATCATTGACATCTATTGAAATTATGATTAACAACTAATTTAAGATTTATTACAAAATAATAACAGTATGAGATCTGATTGTCATAAAATGATTAAAGTTTTGTTTAACTGATGATTAACTTGAGTAGTAGGCTTTGTCTATTATATTTACTTCGGTATTATTCGGTATTTGGTTTCTGCCATGGGCATCTTGGATGGTGATCGGAGAGTAATGCATGGCTGGCTCGGAATATGACGATGATGAAGTGCCAGGTCTTGGTTCGAAACAGAAGTTTCTGCCATGGTTACGACTATATTGTATTTTTGATGAAGTATAAGTGGCTGGCTCGGAATAGTGTGATCGAGTATTGATATATTGTGGCTGTGGTGATAATGGTGGTACTGGTGATGAGGGTTCTTCTGATTGTACTGTATATTGCGAACTCAAAAACATGCCATCGATAGCGTGCATTAATCTTAATCTTTTCTGTTCTGGTAATCTCCTCAATTTATTGGCCGTAAGTTTGCCATAGAGATCACAATCATCGTCTTCTTTTGTTAAATGGATGGACTGAGTTTGGGACTCCCTTCTTTTAATAGGATCTTTACACGTAGATATAGCTTCGTTGATAACTCTTCCTGCCTCGGAAAGTTCAGAAGGGTTTTTTCGACGACGAATTGTTGGTACTGCTGTCGTATTTGTGTTAACACATTCATTTTGATCGGCTACTTGCTGACTTTGGTTTCCCTGCTCTTCTTCAAGATCGCTTTGTTCTTTTTCATGATCTCCACTATTAGCGAACTGCTTTACCTAAAATCAAAATATTAATTTGATTATTTTTATAATTACAGCTACCATCGTGTCCAGAAGAATGGCTACAAATTGAACATGGTTTTGCATCAAAATTTCCACGAGCTGTTGGATCAATAGATGGAAAACATGTTGTCTTAGAATGCCCAATAAACTCTGGATCGGAATATTACAACTATAAAAGAACATTCAGTATAGTATTGATGGCATTAGTTGATAGTCAGTATAACTTAATTTTTTCTGACATTGGATATCAAGGTAGAGTAAGCGATGGTGGAGTTTTTGCGAACACACTTTTATGGAAAAAAAATTGCGAGAAGACAATTAATTTACCACCGCCACATCCTCTACCAGGCTCAAATATAGACGTGCCCTACGTTTTCTTGGGAGACGGTGCCTTTGCCCTTTCTGAAAACATTATGAAAGCCTATTCTGGAAATCACAACGTAGGATCACTTAAACGTAAGTTTAACCAGACACTGTCTAGAGCACGAGTAGTGGTGGAAAATACTTTTGGCATATTAGTGACGAAAGAACAATGGCAGGATTATACGTGTGAAGTGTTAGAAGCGTCTATAAACGTAACTTATGAAAAACTTATTAATATAATTATTTCGTATTTTGTACGTTTTTAGTTTCAACTATAAAAGCGTACGTTAAATTATCTAAATTGATAAACTATTTATTGAATACATTCATTTCCGGTGCTTGTTTAATGTCATTTTCAGAGTTACCATTTACAAAACAATCGTATTTGTTTAATAGAAAAAAGGTAAGTAATATTTTAACCTACATCTAGAAACAATTCACGATAATGTTAAAAAAATATTTTATGTATATTATATTATATAAAAAGAAGATTTTATTTATGATATAAATAAATATATATTTTTTACTTGATCTGAGATATCATTTAATTAGAGGTATCAGTAGGCAATTGAAAGATAATTAATGACAACACTAAGTGAAAATGTCTACATTGTCAGTATCCTTACTTCTTGCCCAAAGAGATTGGATATATAATACATAGAGGTAGCCCTAGTACTAAAGAATTGAACACAGTCAACTGACGTGTAAGATACAATTTAGACAATTTAATGCCATCAAATTATATAACTTTAGTGATTCATCTTTTATGACAGTTCTATCATGATTTTGAATTTAGCCGTATAATATTTATATCGACTTTTCAAGTGTTGTAAGAAATCTTATCGATATGTCTATCCACCGTATATTTTTATCTCGTTATTTTTTAGATTCTTTGTGCACGTGATAAAGATTTATAAAATAAGTGGATTGCTGCAGTATGTCGTGGAGAAAATTGGGTGCCTAGAAAGCACCATAGAATTTGTTCCAAGCATTTTACTGCGGAATGTTTTTATAGTAATGACAGATGGCGCAGACTAAAAGAAAAGTCTGTGCCAACATTACTCCTCCATTCTAAACGTATCAGTGTGAGTGTTTAAATAATTACTTGCTTTTACTTTTATTAGGGTAGCAGCGCCAAACAGGAGTCGGATCTTGGGCTCCATTCGATGTCTCGACCAAAGGAATAATTTAATTTTAATATTTTCTACAATTTTATTATCAGTGCATAGGGTTCCCACCAAGAACGTAGGGTCCCAAGCCAACCTCACCTGCAAGTGGTGTACCTGCTTATCAACGGATGAGGCTCTGGCAAACAAAACATTAGGCTCGCCACCTATTACGTGGGATCAAAAGTCTGGCAAAAAGTGGGCGTTTAATATGCCTCTGTCTACCCCTTCGGGGAAACAGGCGTGAGCCTATGTATGTATGTTATAAACAATATTCAGCCAGCTACCTGCAGTTACACTGTTGCCACGAAAAGCCACGACACGCTAAGCGACAAGCGATTTCGCTGTTTATTTGTGCAGTTTAGTTCTGCACTGAGGTGACAGCGCCGGCGGCAGAATAGAGAGCGGCATGAACATTGAAATCGCTTGTCGCTCAGCGTGTCGCGGCCGTTAGTGGCCAGGCTGTTCGACGACATCCACTCATTTCATAGTTTTACTATATCCTTACTAATACCTATTATAAATGTAAGTAAATTTATTTATTTGTTAAACTTTCACATTTTGACTACTCAATCGATCATAAAAAGTTCAATGCACGTTGCTGGGAGTAATGGGAGTACAGAAAAAGGTGTAAGGTACTTTTTATCAATCGGCTTTGGCCTATAAATCAAGCTTCAGGTATCATCAGTGATTGCTAGGGTGCCACCCTAGCAATCACTCAAACTCAAACACAAAGGGTATGCTTATTTATTTTAATATACTGCTTTGCATTAAAACGTGGCTTTTTTCTTTCTTTAGTGTACGCGTGCGCCTTCCATAAATGAGACAGCTTCTGTTTCTCCGACAACCAGCACTAAAGCGCCTACGTTAGTTACAATTTCTCCGCCAGTAGGTACAGAAGCGATGAAAATCGTGTGCGCTAAACACTTACGTACAATAGAAAAACTACAAAAAGAAGTTTTTCACCTTGAGCAGCTTGTTAAAAGACGTTTGTTAAAAATTAATTACCTATTAAAGACAACGTTCTAAACGTCTGATGAAAAAGAACATTGCTATGAATTCACGTATATGTCGGCGATACGCCAGGGTTATCGTGTCCAGTCCAGACTCCATTATAATAAAAAGACTCACGTAATATTACTTGGTTTATTTTCAGACGATTTCTAGCACAGAATTGAATTAAAATGTGACCTACAATCCTTTTTATAAACTAACCGTCATTACACTTAATGTTAACAACTGCCACTTCCTTTTCAACATATAATTGAAATTACTGTACAATTAATTATCAAAAATCAACATTAATATTGTTATGAATATTGCACAACACCATATGATTTATTTTATACGAATAACAAATCTATTGTAATAATCAAACGCTGCTTTACAACATTCGCAACAGATGGTGATGGGATGCTATCAACAGGATGTAAATATAAGCGCAGGTTATTTATTACCGTTAACATAAAAGTATCAGAATAATGTTATTTAATACTAATTGATTTTACTTTGAAAGTTTTTGGAGTTATCTTAATTATTAAGCGATAAATTAAATACCCAATATTTATAAAACAGTGAAGCAGTCAATACAGTGTCTAATATTCTAAAGTAGTGAAGTTCTCAGTTCTGTGTTCACAAATAGTTATTTAAATATCAATCTTAAATATTATTAACATTTTCGTAACAATATAATCATTATATATTAATTTGCGCCCATATATACTTGAAAGTTTGCAAAACGAAAATATCGTGAAGAAGGATTTGATCATTTTAGATCACGTGAAAAATAACAGTGTTATTAAAAAATACCTTTCACGCGTGGCCACTATGGTTCGTCTAGAACAAGCTAGCTAGACAAAATTATTTTATTTGATTTTTATGTCTAGATGCGGTTAATAAGCAAAGATATAAGGTTTTTGGTACTTTTTTCAAGGCAGTTTGTCATTTGAGCTGGTATCATGAAAAAAAAAACATTTATCGGGCATATGTGTATAATATATTTTTTGAACATTTTATAAAGTGATTTATCCCTCGACGTCGCTATAAAATCTAATAACAGATGCATAAAATATCTAAGAACTAAATCTATTACTCATTATCATCACTATCATCAGATGAATCATCCATTGAATAGTCATGATCGTGAGGGGCAGAACTATGAAAAGTAGAAATCATATTAACATTTTGTTCCTTACAGCTAGGTGGGACAATTAAATCTAATACTTCAGTTGGAAGCGTACCTATTTTCTTCCGAGGAACTTCTCGTAAACCGTTTATTACAGGGTCAGATGTTATCAATAACATATTAAGTAAATCTCTATTCGTAGCCTCCCGTGATCGCTTTCGTGTGTTGTGCTCACGAAATCTTCTGCAGTCCTTATTCCGAGCTTCCTGTGCTTCCTCGGAAAGCTGGCCTATAGGTAGAAGGGACGATCTAATTACTTCGCCACTGTGCAAAAGTATTTTGTGGACAGTAGCGGGCATGTAATACCATGAATAGAGATTTACATAAAGTTGTCTAGTTTCTTGAGCTAAGTTAACGAATTTTTCAATATTTATATCATATCCCGATGATAAAGTGCGAAGTAGTATGCCAAATTTTTGTATTAGTGAAACATCTAACCCTGTAATATCGGCACTAGCCTCGGGATTTCCAAAAAATCTTCGCGCGGTGTTCCCGTCATTAGTGTTACCGAACCCTGGTTTTGGTTTGTCTACAATCAAGCCCATTTCGCTTTTAAATCGTTTTTTAATGTCATCTGAACGTTGTTTCACACTAGCTTTGTCTTCGGCTGTTCTTAACTGCCATTTTTTTATATTTAGTCGATAGCTAATGTGAAGCAAGCATTCAAAGCACCTTATCCAAGCGTGCAACGTAGACAAACCAAAACCAAGATTATCTTTGTCCGCAGCAAACTCTTTTGACAGATCATTCATCATTGTTGGAGTTGCCCCACAAATAAAACATTTTTGTGAGGAAGAAGTTTCGGTCAGAGCATTGCAAACTTTTCCGTCAATCATTGTTAAAAGCATAACATGTGTGACAGATACTTCGGTCTCCATCACCTTGCAGGTTGTCGGCAATAAAGCGTTTATCTCTTCTAAAACCTTATTGGTTTCCGAAATCGTAAAATCTTTCGTTTCCTTAGAAAAGATAAACTTTATTGGCCGACAATACATTGTAGAACAGGGCCGAGGATTCTGCCACACAATATTACCACTTTCATCTTTCAATTGAAGAGGAACGAAAGAAAATACAAATAAAAACTCGTCACTATCGTCACAATTTGTGAATTTTTGTTTGTACATACTATGACCGGAACTTCCATCACAACCCCATTTACTGATTAATGTGAATGACGTGCAAGGTAACAGACTATGAACAACTTCTTGTTGTGCTGAAACTAAACGTTCGGCAGTCTTATCAAGAATTGCCTGAACTTTGATTTCAGCATGCGTTTCATTGACTGTAATTTGTTCACCTGACGGGTAGCAGGCTATTTTAGCCTTTCTAACACTGTACATTGACGGAAACACCTTATGTCCAGCTTTAATACTCCACTTCCGAGTCTGCTTATAGCTATGGCTACTTGATTTACTATCAACGTAGTACGCTAAAGCTTCCTCACTTGTTAAACTCCTGGGGGCACTTTCTTCACTCGTGGTCTTGGTTATTGAAGGATCACTAGTCACATCTTTAATTTGACGTGCTACACTTCTCTGACCCGAGATTCGAGCTGACACTTCAGCGGCGTAAATTAATTCACTAGCACTTCTGGACTGTAATAGATCGTCTACACGTCGTCTCTTCGTTTTGAGACTAGAATGTTCAAAATCTTTAGTAGGTCTTCCGGGTCCCGGTTCTCCAGATGTAGTTGGCAGAGATAAATAAACGGACACATCGAAAGATATGTCAAGACCCTCCAGCCACGTCGAATACTTTTGTAGGAATCGCTCTCGATTTCTTCCACAGCTGCTCCACTTTTCAGCAAATTTCGTTGAATATCTTGAGATTAGTACTTTAATATCTCGCAGAGACTGCTCCGTAACACCATCAAAATTATATCTCAAAGATATAAACCGAAAGAGCTCCTCATTCCGCGTTTCCTTCGGGTGTTTCAGCCATTCTTCGAAAAAATCCATTCTTGAGACGGTAAAAACTGTTGAAAGAAAAAAATAAATAAAAATTAGTTGTGCAAATATATCGCAATGAATTTTTTTACGTATAACTACTAGACACTTATGAGAATCGTATATGATAGGTTCTACGGTGGGGACAAGTGGGGACATGTTATTATTTGACCGATGAATTTGAAAAAATGAGTAAAAAAGTGGGTGAAAATTCAAACATTTCATTTTATAAGACTAAAGAATGAAGTTCCCATGTTGAAAATGAAATAAAATATAACTACTTACCCTTACGTATACAATCCATCACAAAAACACTTTCACAAAGGAGAATGGCAGCTTCTGTATCGCATTTCAAAAAAAAATAAAACTTGATGTTCCGTTGTAAAAATGGTAGGGTTTATAGAGAGACTCAAACTGATTATTTTTATGTAATTATATTTTTTTTAGAACTTGGTGATCATTAGAAATATCTTTTTAAAATATACTAAATTATTAATAACTAAACGCGAATAAATTAAGAACAAAACGCAGTGTACCATTATTAGAGCTTGCCATGCTTAAAAATAATAATTTGCATACTAATTGATTTTTATCAATTTGATTCACTTCCGTACAGTAAAGATGCTAAAATATTTTTATTTAGTTAACGATGTGGAATATACAATATAACACATTATTTAACTGAATAAACTAATTGTTTTCGTTTTAATCGTTAGGCATTATTAAGTGACATCAGTGACATGGCAACTTTTAAATGTTTTATCTATAATATAAAAATGAATCGCAAAATGTGTTGGTAAGCGCATAACTCAACAAAGCCTGGACCAATTTGGCCAATTCTTTTTCTTAAATGTTGGTTGAAGTTCAAAGATGGTTTTTACGGCGAGAAAAGTTCTAATAATGGCCGGAAAAACCCTAAAAACAGCCCTTTTCTTTTTCCCATACAAACGTTTTCTAACTAAAACGTAGAGTCAATTTGAGCTTTATTCCTATTGTATAAAGTTCATATTAAATTACAAGCACTCACTGTTGTTTAAACAATGTAGGTATGTTCCTAACGTCAAAGAGTCAATTTGCACTTTATTACCGCTTTACAAAGTTCAAATTCAATATCTATCAAAACAGTGTGCGTTGGAGCACAGAATACATCGTTAGAGGATAAACAAAAAAAAAAAGAAAACGAAACTCAACAAAAGAGTTTTTATTATTTCATATCTCTATTTTACATACATAAAACAAATTTAAAAAAAGGTGAAACAACAACAAACTGTCAATGTCAGTGTTGTTTTTCTTGGATTTTCGGTTACCTGCTCTACTGAGTTTGCTTTAGTCAACTGATACACGAAACAAATTCGTACCTATATCGTGTTCTATTTTGTGCACTAATTATTGCATGTGACACAATAATCTATAATATAGATCATAACCAATTTGGTGGTGCAATGATTTTATTAGCAGGAGATTTTCGTCAAACATTGCCAGTGATTCCACGATCAACACCAGCTGATGAACTCAATGCATGTCTAATTTGTGGAAACATGTCAAAGTACTTCATTTAAGCAAGAATATGCGTGTTGAGTTGCAAAATGACCAATCTGGAAACATATTCTCTAAACAACTCATTGACATTGGTAATGGCAAATTTCCTATAGACATGTTGACTGGCTGCATTAACTTTCCTCAAAGTTTTTGTCAGTTAACTCGATCAAAAGATGAACTTATTCATAAGGTGTTTCCAGATGTTTTTCAAAATTATAGAAACCATGATTGGTTGAGCGAACGAGCAATATTGGCTGCAAAAAACATAGATGTAAATGAATTAAATTTAAAAATTCAAGTACAAATTACAGGCGAATCGAGGATATATAAATCAGTTGATTCGGCTACTAACCAAGATGATGTAGTGAACTATCCACCAAAATTTTGAAACTCGCTGGATTTTCCAGGATTGCCACCTCACAATCTTCAATTAAACGTTGGATCGGTAGTTATAATGTTGTGAAATATCAACCAACCGCGTCTTTGCAACGGCACACGGTTAGCGATAAAAAAATTACTAAACAACGTGATAGAAGCAACTATACTGAAAGGAAAGTATAAAGGAGAAGACGTTCTCATACCGCGCATCCCAATGATTCCGACTGATGTGCCGTTTGACTTTAAACGACTACAGTTTCCAGTTCGGCTTGCTTTTGCTATGACCATAAACAAGTCCCAGGGGCAATCATCTAGTGTTTGTGGTATTAATCTGGAAAACCCATGTTTCTCACATGCTCAATTGTATGTTGCCTGTTCCCGTGTTGGAACACCATCAGATTTGTTTGTCTATGCGCCAGGTAATCAAACAAAAAACATCGTATATCACAAAGCACTACAATGAAAATAAAACTGATTTTTGTTAATAATTATGATTCACATGATTAACAATAAAGCGACTACTTATTTTTAAATGCTTATATATGTTTTATTTAATTATATTTCTTACTAGCTGACCCGGCGGACTTCGTACTGCCTAATTAAACTGCAATAAAGTCCTGTCAAAATGACTTGTAATGTGACATTTTTTTGTTCCTACATATTTTATAGTCGGGGCAAAACTTCTCCTGAACAGAACCGTCACCCTGGTGATAGGGCGCCAGTCTCAAAATTATGATTTTCAATACGTCGAAATTGAATATCATAATTTTGAGACTGGCGAAATATGCAATGTAAGATCAGAGAGAGCCAAAATAAATAATTCCATTCCCTAAGGTAGCGTGCTAGGTTGTTTATTGTTCCTTATATACATAAATGACTTACCTAAGATAATTAATGCAGTAAGCATCCTGTTTGCCGACGATATATCCGTCATATTTCCATGTGAACATGAGAGAAATCTGTACAACGATATTAATAATATATTGTCTAATATAATAACCTGGCTAGATGATCATAACCTTGAAGTAAATTTTCAAAAGACAAAGTTAATGCAATTTAGACCATACCAAAAACGCGCTGTAGATATAAACTACTCTTATAATAACATACAACTAGAATGCGTAAAGTCATTTAAACTTCTTGGACTCAACATAGATACAAATTTAAATTGGAAGTCACACATACACCTTATCAGTAGCAAATTATCTAGCTTTATATATGCCTTGTCTGAATTAAAAAGGACCACGAATACAACTTCGGCATTAACTGCATATTACGCATACGCCTACTCATGGATTCGGTATGGCATAATGTTATGGGGAAATAGTACAGAGGCTAACTCAATATTCATTCTACAAAAAAGTGTATACGTATCTTGGCAAATATAGATAGTGTGGAAAGTTGCAAGCCACACTTTATAAAATACAAAATTCTCACACTAACATCAATTTATATCTTAGATATCTGCCTTTTTGTCAAGAAACACTCGAATATATTCTCCCAGGTAAAAGACTGCCTTAAGCAACCCCGCAATCTAAGACATCAAAACAGACTGGCTCTGCCTTTGTCAACATTAGCCCTGTTTCGTTCGGGCCCATATGTAATGGCAATAAAGATATTTAATAAAATACCGGAAGTGGTTAAGGACTGCTCAAGCTATAGTATGTTCAAATATAAATTAACACAATATTTAACACAAAAATGTTACTATAGCTTGAAAGAATTCTTCGACGATAGGACATAAGAATGTAAATGTAGGTAGTTAACAATTTTGTAATGTTTGACATACCTAATTCTTAAAATAAACAAATTGAATTTAAATTGTTTTGTTTTATGTAGTTTTGTAATATTTGACATAATCCTTAAAGTTGACATAATGAATATTAATTGTATTATTGACATTTGATTAATTAATTATTGTATACTTATCTAATTTGTTAATTGCTAATATTATTTGTGTAATGAAATGAAATGTAAATTTACTAATAGAAAATACAATTGTAGCATAATGCTGGTAAGGCAATTAAAACATAAAAGCAATATTGTAAAATTTTTAAATTAATTATAATAAATTCATGCATATTTTTAAATTGCTGTGCCCTGACAGGGTTTCATGTATAAAGATACTGTATTCAAAATGTAACAACTAAATATGTACACATGAAATGCAATAAATGATTTGATTTGATTTGATTTGGCTTTGTTGAGTTATGCGCTTACCAACACATTTTGCGATTCATTTTTATATTATAGATTCACAACGCCCTATCACCAGGGTGACGGTTCTGTTCAGGAGAAGTTTTGCCCCGACTATAAAATATGTAGGAACAAAAAAATGTCACATTACAAGTCATTTTGACAGGACTTTATTGCAGTTTAATTAGGCAGTACGAAGTCCGCCGGGTCAGCTAGTTGACAATATTTATTGACATAACAAGAAAATCTCAATGATCAATATTCAATGGCGTCTTTGCTGTTGTTGTGGATTGTGGTGTGTGACTTCATCTACGGTTTTATACTAACTTTTATCGAGCTGTTGATACGTTGAGTTGAGCATCTGTTCCTCCGTACACGGTATTGATATTGTTAGTGTTATTTGGCGCAAGGACGCTCTTTTGTTATTGTTGTGATTATCCGCGAAAGGACGCTTGTTGTGTTGTGTTTCAAGATTGAAAGCGTATATGCAATTCGACACAATGTCGGATCGAAATTGCATTAATTGCAACGTTCGGATGTCTCGCATGAGGCGACACTCTCTTGCAGATGAGAGTGAAGCCCTAGTCAACACTGTTCGACTCTGGACATATCCTAGAGACGTAAGTAGATAACAGTAATTAGGTTTAGATATACTTATTTGTTACTGGTAATAAAAAATATGTATTGCTATGACTAGCTTAAAATTCTGTGAATTAGTATTCCTATATTTGTTTAAATTAAAATATAGTGAAATGACAAAAAAAAGCAATGACTCTGAGTTTGTTTTGGCCTTTCTTCTCAAGAAGTCATTTAGCTAGGAAAAGCCGGCATCATCTAGAATAGAGTTTTGACATGGTGTTGTAAACAACCAAAATGCAGAAATAAATATGTCTTTAAAAGAAATATATGATATTTCTTGTAATTTAAACACGAACTTTTAGTTAGATTTACATATAGATAATAATAACACTCTTTCTTGTTTTCAGATAACACCTGCTGATCATATTTGCCATGCTTGCTGGCAATTGGCTAGTCATTCCGCTGACAATGTGTCAAGAAGGCAAACTGGGCATCGGCATGTCTGTGTTGTGTGTGGACGTTCCATATTAAGAATCAGCCGACACAGAGTTTTGATTGAGGGGGCAACTGCACAACAAATAACAGTGTCTGCTGTGATATCTCATTGGATTCAACCACAGGAGGTAATAGAGCATGCAGAACTCATTCATCCTACAATGTACTAAGACCAAACAAATCATTTATCATTATTATACTCATATTAGTCAGTGATAACTCTTATGTGCTCTAGATATTTAAGCAAAAGGAATACATACATTATTAATTGCTCTAACTCATTTTAGCTTACTTCTGAAGATGAAGTTTGTGTTCCCTGTTGGCTCAGAGCTAGAAGAACAAGACTTCCAAGTTCACCCCTTCAACCATTCATCCAACATCAAAATTCATCTGATGATGGTGACCAGGTTCTCAACTTAACATGTGCTGTGTGTGGACATAGTCTGTCATCTATGATACCTGCTAATGAACAGCAGAATCGAGATAATATTGCTCTCTTATTGGAACACCAACAGGTATGTGGTATTTGTAACTTTTATACTCATGTTTCTTAATGTTTCCATTATGTTCTTAGTGGTTCCATTTATCACAGAGTTATAGATTTTGATATCCCTAATGAATAAGTCGCCCTAAGAATAGCATAATTATGCAAGTCATTACAATCTATTATTTTGCCTTGTATATCCTGTTACTCATATATTTGAGAGAGTTACTATTTTGTTGTAACATTGTGTCCCAGTTAAATAATTTTTCTTCTCTATGACCCATGCTTATTATTATTTACAGAGGAGTTCCATGAATGAAGTTTGTGGTGCATGCTGGGAACTAGCACAACAGATTTTGGGCTCACCAGAAACTGTAAGGCCTCAACATAGGCAGCAGTTAGTTACATTGCCTAACATGAGAAGAGCAGCCGAATCCACACGGGATTGTATTTTTCAAGAGTGTTTAAATAATGAGCGTCATTCTATTTCCGAAGAAACAAGGCGAAGTACTGACACAATTTCAATATTTTATCCCCCGAGGTGCACGCATCTGTACTCACCATTTACAGGAGGCACGGTTTGAGAATTTATATACTGCAGAGTATAGTTTAGATACATTTTCAACAAACTATATTGAGGAAATTATCTTTATGTTAATGGAAGGCCTCAATAATATAAATTATGAAAACATTCAAAACTACCCGGAAAACCAAGTACAATATTTTATAGGCATTACCAAGCAACAGCATCAACAAATATTGGAAGCCACACCAAGGCTTAGAAACATGCATCGCGGTAGTTTTGCTTTGCCTGCACTACTGTGCAAGTTGAGGACAGGAGACTCGGGGGACAGGTTATCTTGCCTATTTCAAGTTCCAAAAAGAACTTTGGAAACCCTTATTAACACGGCTAGAAATATATTGTTAAATGATTATGTACCCCAGTACATAGGGTTTACTCATTTAAGAAGGGAGCAAGTGATCAGACAAACTTCATATATTGCTGAGCACATTTTTGGTGAGCCTGATGCACCTTTTGAACAAAAACCAGCAATCACTTTAGCTGATGCAACATACATATATATACACAAAAAAGTAGTAATTATTTATTTCAAATTCCTATACTTATATATTCCCTATATAAGTATAGGAATTTGGTTAAACCATTTATAATATGTACTTCTAATCTTTAGAGGGAATAGATCCTTTGTTGATTCGTGCAAAAATTAAATCCCGCCATTCTTCAAATAAAACATATTTTGTTTTTATAGTCGCAGAAAGAAACATGAATGGGCGGGATGCAATTAAAAGTTATTGTTGCAACTGTATTGTTGGTTTAAGATGTTGCTCCCATGTAATGAGCATAGTTTGGTACTTGGGATATGCTCGCCACGAAGGTTTGACCCGGCCGGCTCCCTTCTTAGATGATGTAATTGTAAGAATAATATGATTGTGTTTAAGATAAAATAAATGATTAGTATTAAAAACTAAACAGTTTTATTTCCCCTTTATTTTTCTATTATGACAGAAATAATGTGTGTATAGATTCAAGTAAATATTTTTATACACATATAGCTATGTATATTATACTTAATATATAAAGCTGAAGAGTTTGTTTGTTTGGTTGAACGCGCTAATCTCAGGAACTACTAGACCAATTTAAAAAATTCTTTCAGTGTTAGATAACGCATTTATCGAGGAAGGCTATAACATCATGTTGTGTACCACGGGAGCGCAGCAGCAGCCTTAAATAACGCGGGTGTAACCGCGGGCTCATCTTATACTAATATATAAAGCTGAAGAGTTTGTTTGTTTGGTTGAACGCGCTTATCTCAGGAACTACTGGACCGATTTAAAAAATCTTTTAGTGTTAGATAGCCCATTTACCTATAGAGGAAGGTTATAGGCTATATAATATCACGCTATGAGCCTCTGCCAATCTGCCAATGACAAAAGGTAAAAAAATCGAGATACGAAATCTTACTAATTGGAGAAGGGGCTTCTCCCCATTAGTCCGATTTTATATCTTGAAATATAGGTACTTATATCAACTAACCACCAGAGATGGTGAAGACCGTGCGAAGTGGAGGAGACAGTCGGAAAGTGGACCCCGGGCTCCAAGTCGTAGGTTTTGGAACGCAACCGGGACAGCGCTAGGATGATGATGATGAAGATGATATAGGTACTTATATCTATGAGATTTTAATTAAACAAGGTTATCAAAAACACTGTAGCCCCGTTCCATATCATTCCACAGTTTAGTGCGCTAATGCAAAGTCTATTTTCTTAAGAATCTCGTAGCGATCAGTAAATACCTTGGTAAGTACCATTAATTGGCAAGAACAGGTAAATACAGGACTCGGTAGGTATCCTCGTTGTTTATAACGTTGGCATACCCAATCATTTAATGGAATAAAAATAATAACACGATAACACGCCGTATGTACCTAATACTATGTTATCTGTTATCATCACTAATTAATTATTTTACAATGACAGCTCAATTGTGACATCTGTCAGAAGTGTCAAACATGGCGATAAAAACGTAACCTTTCAAACATAAAACAAATTGAAATATCTTCTTATCCCCAAGTTCTAAAAATCTAATAATAAAAGCTGGGCTTCTTCATGATATTATTTATTAAATAAATATACAAAGAAGTTAGAACACCAACTTTTTTAGCGATACAAAAGTCCCATACATGCCTGCCATTCTCCTTTCTTTTAGTGACATAAACAATGCTATCAAATATGATGTAAAAATGCAAATGAATGCCCTTTAAATAGTCAACATCTTATAAACATACCTTAATGACGCTCTTAATGAGGGTAGTATTGATAATTAATAGGTGTAATCCTCAATGTATAGGGGTAATGAGTTCGTAATAGTAATTAACTTCCAGGAATTTAAGAGTTGTTTTTGTCTAGCTAGCTTGTTCTAGACGAACCATAGTGGTGGCTGGTGACAAAACACGTGAGATTAGCTTAAAGTTAAAAAAAATGCTGTGACGCTTCATTATTATGTACTACTGAGTACCCATTTGAAACAAAAAAATATAGATTCCGTTTAAAAATGCAAGTTTGTGTAATAATTATATAAATACTATCCATTAACTAGCGTTCTGTAACTCGCCGTGTGGTTGACGGCATAGAATACAAGTGTCACCACCCCCTATCTTCCCGTGGGTGACGTAAGAGGCGACTAAGGGATAACACGATGCAAATACCATCTTTGCGTAGAGACGGAAAACTCGACATCAAACCCTATACGACTGCCTCGTTGGTCTCGCGGCATAAATGTGCGCGTGGGATCGGGAGGTCCCGGGTTCGATTCCTGGGTCGGGCAGTGTTATTGGGTTTTTCTGTCACGAAAATCTCAGTAGCAGCACGGAGTCTGGAAATGTGCCCTGTACGGCAATAGGCTCGCCCCTTATTATGTGGGACTAAAGTATATCTGGCGAAAAGTGGGTGTAGAAATACACCTCTGCCTACCCCTTCGGGGATAAAAGGCGTGACGTTATGTATGTATGTATGTAACTAGCGTTCTGACTGCTGTGGACACAAACTTACGGAATGTATAACATGTACATACTTACTTTTACAAGTCTGTTTGATTTTGAACCTATATTATTGAAACTTTGATCGATATCGATAGCGGATTTGCTCAATCACTAAAAAATTAAAAAGTTACGAAATTTGTGTTCAAATTGTCTTTAGCCCTAACTGACAAACATAGTGCCATCTTCTTCTGGCAACTCTAATTTGTCATATGAGTGAAGAGTGTAGCTATATTCAATTTGTTCATAAAAATATCGTTCATTCCATGCTTTAGTTATTCTTCCATGTTCTTGCCCTTGTCTATGATCCATATAGACTTTTTGAAACAAAGAATTTCTACTATGTAACTTAGCGACAGATCTGTCAAAAACAAATAATGTCAAATCCAATGAGCGCAACCTAGGACCAAGAATCAAATGGACTCGACAATTGCGTACACCCGTAAAGGACGGACATAGAGTACATCCTGAGTTGGTGTTACCAGATGTTGTAAATGTTTACCCTACAATTCTACGAAGTACATATTAACTTTTAAGTAACATTGTATCAAACCTGAATTATAATAATGATATTCTACCACATTCACACAACACCATCTAGTCCCAAACTAAGCAGAGCTTGTACTGTGGGTACTAGATAATGGATAAACATACTTATATACTTTTTTTTTTGTAAATACATACATATTATACATTGAAACATCCAGACCAAGACAAACATCCATGTTCATGCACGCAAATGTTCACACTTCGGCGTAGCAGTCGTTTACACTCCCGCTGCGCCAACCGGTCGTTCCGGAATTGAATACCTTACCAGACATCTGAGACCGCGTTCTCCTATAATTTTTAATCAATTTGGTATTTCGATGAATTTATGACCTAACTCGAGAAGTTCCATCAATATCCGTTTAGGTATTTTTGCAACGAATAGTAACAAACATCTATATAATATAATATACAGCCCAATAAAAAAATAAAAATATAGCTAACCTTACAAGGAGGTTTAAATCCATCCATAAGGTGTGCGATAAGTATTTTTTATACTTAATATTATTATGTATAACAAAAGTGTCGAATATGTGGGACTGGCTTCACTCGCCAAATAAACACGAGGCTAAGAGTTATATATCTTTTATTATATTATTTGACACTCAACTTTACTGTCCTTTGAACGAAATTTATTTTGTATACAAATTTCTTATTTTCTCTTCTTTATCATTCGAGAATGATTGCAAATGAGTAGATACCTATTGCGGGGAGCTTTCCTAAAACACTTTTGTTCAAAGTGTGTAGAGCAAACTCTTGCATATTTATTCGGATCCCAGTTTTCTCCTCCTGTTGCATGTATCCACAATTACTTTTGGATCGTGCAGTCCTTTGGGAATCTATAAACAAATAATTTCATTACTACAAAGAATCGGAAAACAAATGAAATAATTAATCTTAGGTTCATATGAAACTAAGTAACGGCAAACTACCCAAACTTTGGGTAATTTCCCAAACGCTTCTGTGGTATCCCTAAAAAACATTTAACGCTGAAAAATTAAAAAGTATCGATGACTTTTGGCTAGCTCAACATTGAACGACCTATTGAATTCGATTGTGTAATACTAAAATCGCGGTGATAATAAAATATCATATTTTGGTTTATTGATGTAATTTAGGAATTATTTCCTTATGTAATGATACGCTATTTGTATCATTCTATCAATATTTTCATGTATAAATAGTTATTATAACTAAAATATCGTACTTACGAATAAATGGTTATGTTCTCACATTTCCGCTCACTATGGCTTTAACAGTCTAAAATGTAACAAATCACCATGATAAATCTGAACCAATGATATTTTCACTAAGCATTCACAATTAATAACAATAATAACACCATTTTTCGCGGAAATTTTCGAGAGCTCAAACATTTGTTGGTCACAATATTCAGTTGTGCCCAACAAAAAAAAACGAAAACTCTGACAAAGACAAAAAATGCTATCTTTGTCTCAATTACTCTTATGTATTTCTGTATGTCATTATCTCGGTCTGTCACGGTATTATTATTTGCTTGTCAAATCCATAGAGATACATCATCCGCAACGGTACACAAATATGTGTCATTGCAAAGTAATATGTCAATTGATCGGGTTTTTATCGATATATGCGCTGCCAACAGTGTTTTGTGGTACTGGAATATGTCAGATGCCTGCAATGTCAACATTTTGCGTTAATCCATTTTTTTTATTCTTAGGCATTTATCAGAGGATAAAACATATTTTTTGGATGTTAAGAATATTTTTGGTGTCGCAATGCTCGTCCTACGGTCGGCATCTCGGAAAAGCGGGTGCAGAATTGCAGTTGGCAAACTATTATATAACGATTTTGTTTAAGTTCATTGTGACGTTTTCTTTCATACAAAATGTAAAATCTCTATGCCTAGACATTTTAATGTAATGTACTAGCTAGTGGTCTGTAATATTATTCATAAGTGGTATTTTTTTTAATATTTTACGATAGCTTAGCTATTGACTATACGATCAAGTACCATGTTTGTACTCTATTATTGACATACATGGCTCTCTTTTGTTGTCTTGCATTTACAGAATTACTTACGTGTGAAAACTAAAAAAAATTGGCAAATTCATGAAAATGCTTCCAGGAAATTCGAATACTCAAACACAAAATAAAATATGTGCATTTTTGTAAAATTATAAAAAAAATAGTCACGACAAGAAGCCATATATAATAAAATATTAATTCGAATACTTAGTAACATAATTGAGCATTGAAACAAAAAAACTACTGTTCAAAAACCATAAAAGTTCACTAAGGCATAAAATCTCAAAAATAACTGTTAGAAAAAAAGGTTGTGAAACCCTGAATGTGTGTTTGCAAAAAGTCTTCTCGTGGCACCAACTGGTCTGTGACATTGTCAACGTTCTTTTCTTTCCGAAAAGCTTGTTTGGTAGTGTTCTCGTTGTTTTCGCAGTTTTTTGTTGAATTATCTTTATTTTTGATTCTTGCTTACCCCTGGACTTGATTCGCTGCCCCATACGACGACTTGTGCTTTCTTACGGACTATCTGCGCTCAAAACATCTGGACCTATAGCTTTTTCTACACGGACTTCGATTGTGCCCTAAGATTTTGTTATGATGCGAATTGTAACATTTGCGTCAATACTCTCCGGCGATATTGCATCTTAGATCAGAAAACAAGAGTTTGTACTTTGCTCTGCAATTGGGTTTATCCAAAAATCGTAAGTTTTTAAACATTATTATACTTACTTACCAATTTAGCGTTAGTAAGTTTCAGTGAATTTTGAAAGCAGTTAAAATATTACAAAATTCGGTAACATTAGTCTATCTAGATGCAGTGTGATGCGTTTTCTTTGCCTGTAGTAATAATTGCTTTTTTTAATTTTTAGATTACTGATGATTATGTTTGTGAAGCATGTTGGGAACTCGCTATGGATTGAGTAAATCAGAGTTTGCAGCAAGATGCTAATGAAGGTGAACAAGCTGGATCGTGTCCATGAGGCCATAGAAATGTGTGCCTTCTGTGTGGATGTTCATTA
Source organism: Euclidia mi (assembly GCA_944739405.2). Taxonomy (NCBI): domain Eukaryota; kingdom Metazoa; phylum Arthropoda; class Insecta; order Lepidoptera; family Erebidae; genus Euclidia; species Euclidia mi. The sequence goes on from OX123209.2 coordinate 6,067,894, forward strand.
GTACGAAGGCAAAGTGACAAAATATTAAAAGATAGCCCGACCGAACTACAACAGAACATGATAAATATTATCCAAATGAAAATAGAACCACGTCAGGTCCATTCATCTTTAATTAGTATTTATTAAATAATAAATCCTTTTGCAGTGTTTTATTACTAAAGAGTTTTATAAGTCTATTGGTGTCTCTTTAAAGCAATCTAATACAAATTCTCTGTTTTTTATCAATTATGGAGTAAGTATTTGATTACAAAAACATTCTTTTATTTCATTTGCAGCTGTCACCTTCAGATAAGGTTTGTCATGCCTGTTGGTGGCGCACTAAGAGAGATCCCATCCTTATCTTAATATATAAAATCCTTGCGTTACTGACTGACTGACAGACACGCTACAGTCGAAACTATTGAGCGCAGGAAGCTGAAATTTGGCATGTGTGTTCTTTGGGGACCGTAGGGGTGCACTAAGAAAGGATTTCCCGAAATTCCCACGGGATCCGCCAAAATGGGTAAATTGAAAAAAAAATGCAGGCGTAGCTGCTGGCGTCCTCTAGTCCTTACTAATATTATAAATGCGATGTTTATTTGTTTGTCTGTTTGTTACGCACGAAAAAACTACTGAACCGATTAGAATGAAACTAGGCGCACAGATAGACCATAACCTGGAATAGGATATAGTATACTTTTTATCCTGGTATTGAGTTCCTGTGGGATAATTTTCGACTTCCACGCGGGCAAAAGCTAGTTCCTTATAAAAGCAAGTGACTTGTACCTGTTTATTAGAGAGATCTAACATCATGTTATGACGTCTAATCTTAAGAGCCCTGCCTCACTTGTACGCTATGGCGACGTTGCCGGCTGAGTATCCAAACAGTTTATATTGAAATGTACCTATGGCTGCCAAACCGTGGCCAAGTCTATATATTTCAATATAAATTGTACGGTAGCTGGCGACGTCGCCATGGCCTCACAATGAGATGGGGCTCTAATACTCAATAAAATTGTGAAAGATAAAGGATTACATAAATCCTGCATAGTCTACATCCCTATTTCGTGATGGAACTTAGATTTTTTAATATTAGGTACTTATCAAGTCTAGACACTGATCTTGAATCAGTCTAGGTATATCCTATCAATGCTTTTTGCATATCACCACCCCTTATCTAAATGTATTTATAATTTAATGCATTTGTGTAGTTACAAAGTTGTTTTCTATTAACATAACCTTAAAATATTAACAATGTTCATATCTTTTTTTACGGCCTCCTAAAATAAAAACTCTTGATGATTATGTTTAAGTAACAGAACCCCTTTGTTTTTAACATTTTTTCATACATAGACGCTTCGAATCTATTTCAAATAAAGTGTTGTATGGGAACTTGCCATTGTTCTTTCGAATATTTAAAAAGCTAGCTTGGTAACGATGACATCTATATTATTACATAATTTCTTGAGGCGAAGCAGTACATCATCACACATCTATACACCACCCGAAACTATAGATATTTTTGACAGCAATGACATACTAATTCAACCTGGCTCATGGAGAAATGAAATGGAAAGGACATGTGGTATACGTAATTCGCGACATATACCACGTCGACCACCTCTTAACGCCACAGAAATAAGGAACGAATTCACAAATTATTTTAATAGAATATAATATGTACTTAATTATTCTATTTTTAAGTGACCACCTGACGTAACACTAGCGACACTTCAATAAAAAATAAACAATACCTCGGTAGGTAGACAAAATATAAAAAATCTGGTTCGAGTACCATTTATTGTATTGAATAGTTTTATTTTGTATAACATGTTAAACAACTGTAAAATACCAATTCCTGAAGTTACAGTAGGATAAAGAACAAAAAACGGCCGTTTTTGTCATTTCTTTCTACTGTAACTCCAGGAATAGATATTTTACATGTTATTAAAATTATTCAATACAATAAATGTATCTTTTTATACTACCGAGATATTATTTTTTTACGTAAGCGGCGCTAGTGTTACGTCAGGTGGGCTCTTAATAGAATATTTATTAGAGTAGGTATAGTAGTAATAAATATGAATATCTAATACTATACATAGAAATACAAATTATTCGTAAGATTTTATTTGTAAGTTACCCAGCATAAAACAATGTAAGTGCCTACTACCAAGAAGATTTCATACGTAACTGGAGTACAAACTCGGAGAAGGTACTTGAGGACAGAAAATATGACATTGAGATTGCCCTTCGTGTGACTCCTAGTGTGTCCAAGTTAGCGCACGGCAACGGACAATACTTTTGATTATTAAATATTTTTTTAATATTTTAAGAAACCACAAATAAAATAGATATAATAAAATTGTAATAATTCCATCACCCCTAAAAATATGATTCTTCATTTTTTAAATAACTTTTGGCAGCATTGAATACACGAAAGATGTTGTGACTGGTTAAAACTAGTTATTATAATATAGGTATATTTAACGAGCTGTTCCTCGTATCTGAGGACGCGGCGTGGACTACAGAACTCATACCTACCATATTTTATCGTACTTTGAACCTCGTCATAAACCATACGTAATAAACCACCGTATAATTGTAAGGAAATTTGTTAACAAGTTTCCTTACAATTATACTGAGCTGCGCTGCCCCCGGACACAGCAACTACAGTTACCAGTGACCAGGAGTAGCAACCGTCGACTGCGTCCGAGCACCGCTACAGGACACAGCAACTAGGGTTTCCTTCCTGTGATGCTGTGTTGTGCCGGCAACACAAAGTGGGTTTATTACGAGGTTCAAAGTACGATAAAATATGGTAGGTATGAGCTCTGTAGTCCACGCCGCGTCCTCAGATGCGCGGAACAGCTCGTCCAATATACCTACATATATTATCAGTCACAACATCTTTCGTGTATTAACTGCTGCCAAAAGATATTATCATATTTTAAGGGTGGTGGATATATTACAATTTTATTATATCTATTTTATTTGTGTTTTCTGAAAATATTAAAAATAATTAATAATCAAAAAGTACTGTCCGTTGTCGTGCGATAACATGGACACACCAGGAGCACAGTACTAGAGTCACACCAAAGTTGCACCAGTTACGTATAAAATCTTCTTGCCTACTACCTAATTAGTTAATTAAGTAGGTACCTTTATCTGAGTAGGTATAGCATAGCATGATTGTACTTATGATTAAGCAAAATGATTGTAAAATGTTAATATCTACTAATAAAAGCTTTTTATTTCGTACTTACCGTATTTATTGTGTTTTTACAATTTGGGCAATCACTAAGGAAAGAGTCCATAAGTTCATATGCGAACCAAATGGGTTTATATATGTCGTCGGCGCCTGCTCCAGATTTCTCCGACTTTTTAACTTTATTTTTATAAGCTCCGTAGCTAGCAAATAAAGAATTCTTTTTATTTTTGAGATCCTCTACGGGTATCTCCATGATGGCACTAATACGCATCCATGCATCGTGATTTTTAATTTTGTTTTTATAGTCTTTTAAAGCGTTGTTCCACAAAACAGGTTCCGCTTGAATGCATTCCAGGAATGTAATTTCTAACTCATTAGTCCAACTAACGCTGCTCATATTGAAAGTGGCTTAAACGGTCTCAGTAGGTATCACTCAAATAAGTAGGCACAACTACTCCCTTCGGCAACTCGCGCGCAACTGAGAAACGTGCGAATGTGGAGCCGTTCATGTTCTCGCCTGTTTCGCGCGTTCTCGGCTCCTTCGTCTCGCGCCAAAAAACCGACAAAAACTGGAGAACAATCCGAGAACCTGCGAAGAATATGCGAATCGGCTCCACATTCACGTTTCTCGTGGTTTTCGCGCGTTCGAGCGAGATTCTCGCGTGAATGTGGAGCGGGCTTTATGGCGGCTCCACATTAGTGCCGTGAAGCTCCGTGAACAGGCGTGAACGTGAATGTGGATGGTTTTCACGTTGTTCACGCGCGTTCGCGCCTGTTCCCCGACCAGAGTCGGTATTTTGTCCCGCGACAAAGGATTCGCGCCCCCTTCGCGCGGCGTTCACGCGTACATATCCACATTCACGGACCCGTGCACAGAGTACATTTTAATATATAGAAACGTGCCAGTTTCCTTCGGACTACACAGGCGTACGGACGTGTGCAGTGCGCTAATAAAATGGAGTCGCGTGTGAACATTTGGGACAATGAAACTGAAATGCGTTTTTTAGAACACTACCACATGGAGAGTGTACTGTGGGATGCAAAATGCCTGGACGCGGATCAGTACTGAAATGGGTATTGAAATAAAAGAATTAAAAAAGAAGACTCTTTGCTGTCCAGTTATTTCTAATAACTCTCTTGTTTTGTACGTGTAAATAGTAATTTCTTTACTAGTCTCTGGTAATATGTTGCCACAGCAAACATAGTAGCGGTCATACTGGAATTGGCTTGCCATTCGTAGTAGATCGGCAAAGTTAATCAACGTTTGCACAGGTTGCTACTAAGATGGGTGACCACATGTGGCATTTGTATCAGAGCGTTACCGTGCTCCGGTGGGCACGTTAAGCTGTCGGTCCCGGTTCTTGTCTCAGGACAAGGATTCTTAGGCCAACTCGGAGGCCTTTGGGCGGACTGAAAACTCCGACACCAGAGTTGGCCACACACTCACACCAAACAGAAGAAAGAAAGAACAGCAAACATAGTTATTGCGGCAGCAGCTTCTACGTCCATTTCGCGGCGGGTTTCACGAAAGACTGCGAACACCCATGAATGTGGACGACACAACTTATGCCGTGAATTCGCGGCGTGAATTTGCGCGCGAATTCACGGCACTAATGTGGAACCGCCATTACAAAATTTACATGTGGTTTTTCACAGCAAGTTCCAACTCAGCAAACGTGTGTATTTTTCAAAGGAAGAAGTGACTTGGCAGTTTTACCAATGCAACCAGAGTTAAAAATTAATATCCATAGGAAACAAATGTTACTTAATTAATTTACTTGACTAATTATTATAGACAATATATCTATTTCAAACAAATACCTATTTGTTTCCGTAGTTTCGCTGGTCTTGCGCCGTGCGTGGTCGCGGAGAGAGTCTCTGCGACTATTTTGTATGATTCATATTTATATCCATTCTTACTCCTCAGTAGGTATAACTAAATGTATGGGTATAAGATAGTGTATAGCTATAAGATAAAAATAGAAGTTATACTTTGATTTTATAATTTCTTTAATTTCCCCTATTTCGTCTATAAACACCTTGAACAAATTTAATTTTGTTTCCTGAATTTGGTCTGTTTTTGGGATTCTGATATAAGAGTAGGGGAAGGTGGGGGGACACCGGATAGTTAAGAAAAAGACACAATAAAAAAATTACTATATTATTTATTGAGGTAATCAATATCATAAATGTTTAAGTATACCTTAGGTATAACTTTAGCATAAAAATGTTTGAGATCAATCTTATTAATTACAAAATATAATTGTTTTAATAACAAAATAATAATCCGATATCACCCCATACCTATGGGTCAAACCGGATAGGCATTTTTTAACAATAAATGTAAATAATCAAATTATTCGCAGTTTTTGCATACAAAAAATAATAATTCTTGCTCAGAACAACTGATGCAACTTTCGTGAGCCCATTTAAGCCAAGCAGTGCATTGGTACCATTCATGTGTGGACTTAGTTTGACTGTACTTTTCGCCACAAACCAAACACTCCGAATCCTTCTGATAGTTTTCTTTATGCGTCTTTTTACCGATACCTTTACCTTTTTTTGTTTTAATTACTGATGACATAGCCTTATCTGCCAGTTCATTTTTATACGGTGATTCAGTCAAAATTGCGGTTTTCCCTCGACGCGCAGATGGCCGCATGTTCTTTTTAAAATGAGGAATCGGCATGATATCTTTCGGTGATACAAGACTTAAAGAATCTGAAAACGTTTGTCCTTCTGTAGATGTTCCTGCTTGTGGGGACGGAGTTCTTTCATGAGGCAATGGATCCTGAGATAATATTTGTGGTTGGTGGTACAAATGATATTTCTGTTGTTTGTGATGGTGCAAAATCGACATCTGTAAACGTGTTGGGATTCAGAGGGCAAATTCCAGTTTTGGTAAAAGCAGACCCTGCATTTTGCATAGTAGCGGCACGATTATAAGCAGTTCCAAACAAAGATGCCATTTGGAACTGGGTGACAACACGCCCTGGATGATTACGAAGCCATAATTGGACTTCTTGCGAGTAAAACGTGCTCAAAGGCCCCATAAAACCAACATCGAGTGGCCTTAAGCGATGCGTGCAGTGAGGTGGCAAGCAAAGCATTATGACACCATGAGCACGAGCTAACTCAATAGCTTCTAGGTTCTTAGTGTGAGTGGCGTGACCGTCTAAGACGAGAAGCACAGGATCTTCATTGCTTGGTTTGACATGGCCGATAAAGTGACGCATCCATTCAGTGAAAATATGTTGTTGCATCCAACCACTTGGATGGCATACAGCTACTGTGCCTGGTGGTGCACCATCCAGAAGCTCACTCTTCATTCGTACGCGAGGAAAAATCAGAAGAGGTGGAACATAATGTCCAGCGGCAGAAAAGCAAAGCACTGCCGTTACCAACTGTCCCCGTTTAGCTGAAGCTAGGGCACCAACTTGGTTTTTACCTTTGACCGATATAATTTTTCCTATTTTTTTTGGTACAGAGGTCAATCCAGTCTCGTCCATGTTATAAATTCGTGTGGATTTGAAAGCGTGCTTTGCATAAATTGTATCTAAAAGATTAAAAAACGATGACACTACAGCTCTATTAAAGCCCATTGCTCTTGCAGCTGATGTAGCATCAGGTGATCTTAGTGAAAATTCAGAATGTCGTTTTAGAAATCCACTAACCCAATCTAAGCCAGCGAGTCCAGTTTCCACATTAAAAGGATGTTTCAAATTATTTATTTTAGCCAATTGGAATGCCAAACGTCGCAGATCTGTTTTAGTCAATCCAAATAGTCGAGATTCCATAGTTTTCATATGTTCAACTAGCATACCTTCCAGCTCATCGGTGAAGACGCATTTTGCAGTGGCAGGGCACTTCCGAAACACTTCGTCTTTGGATTTTCCAGATTTGATCTTTACACGATCTTCTGAGGAACTTTTGGGTACACTATATGTGTGGGACGCTAAAAGATATCCCAGTCTGCCTTCCAGCACTGAATTTATGGCTAAAAGGATGTCTGACTCTGAACACTGCAGCCTATTTGACTTTCTCACATATGTTCGTGGCATGTTGACGTTCGCACTCTGTAAAAAGTAAAAAAATAGTAATTAAACAGACTAATAAAACAAACGCCCGCAATACCTACATCTAAAATCAATCGGGGTGAAACCGGATAGTCGAAATCACCCCGTCCGCTTGTACCCCACAGGTGCCATGTTTGAAATTGCAACACTAACAGAGATTATGTTTACACTCACAGCAACAACAAATACCGTTTTAAAAGGTTAAATATATATTACTTCATAAAAAAATACAACTGTATAAGATAGCACATAGCTAAACTTAATGATAACACTTTAAAAAAGTCAAAATATTAGTTAACTTACCTTTGTTTACAATTTTCGTTTATAGACGCACGCGCTGAGAAGTTACCGTCGTCGCCATTTGCAACTACACTGAGTAAGCATTCGCGCGTATTTCACTGCAAGCTAGAGCGAGACAGCTGTACGCGGAGTAATGAAATAGCAACTATCTGGTTTTACCCCCTATCCGATTTCACCCCTCATTCCCCTACGTCTGGCTTTTTCCATTTAACTGGGCGGCTCGCGTCTTAATCGTCGCCGGCGCTCTGTAGGTGGCGGCTGAGATTTTGGGGATGGGGGTGGTAGTAGCCGACGTCGTGGTGAGCGACGCGGAGCTATTGTAGGGGTCCTACCAGGGAGTGTTACAGATGGTGGAGTTCTCTGTTTATTTGGGCGGCGTGGTGAACGACGAGGGGAAGGTTGAGGATTTTGACAAGCAACAGGGGTTGATTGGGGTTTTGTGGGTAATACAGCTACACTACTCCATGATGGCCTTTCCTGTACATCATAATAACCAGGTACTACTGCGGTCAGTATGCTCTCAGAGCAACCTGAATTTATAGGGGCACTTTGACTTTGGACCTCAGGTGGTTTGGTAATTTTTATCTCAATCTGCATGAAAATTATATAAAACACATGAAATCCTAAGTTTAAAATAAACATTGTAAAAAGTAATTAAACATGGCTACACAGACTTCTTCATCATCAAATGGTTCCACTCTCACACCAGGAAACGCAGATCCGAAATCGGCACCAAGTATCTGGAGGAATTTGAGTTCAATTTTGTTCATTGGCTTAACTGTAGCCCGACCTCCACCATACATACATACATACATAGACTCACGCCTGTTTCCCCGAAGGGGTAGGCAGAGGCATGTTATACGCCCACTTTTCGCCAGTGTTTTGATCCCACGTAATAGGTGGCGAGCCTATTGCCGCTTATCGGGATATTTTGTTTGCCAGAGCCTCGTCCGTTGATCGGCAGGTGCACCACTTGCAGGTGAGGTTGGCTTGGGACCCTAAGTTCTTGGTGGGAACCCTATGCACCCGACCACCACAAGTTTTATGCAAAGAAGCATTTGATGCTGCAGCCAGCTTTTTTAGTTCATTCCAAAACCTGGCGTCGACTACATTTGAACCGCGTCGAATCGCGCTGAGTCGCATTTTTTCCGTGTGCGTTAATAATTACAGACGAATTTTCGCGAAACGATTCGAATCGAAGTCAGGAGTCGGCGACTGGCTGCTGTAGGTTGTGCTTGTGTTGTCAATTATGGATAGTTCGGACAAAGAAATGTTCTTGTTTCAAATTCCCGCTATTTCTTCCCATATATTTAGTCTACGCTGCTCGTCATGATAATACGTATCTTCATGATGATAAAGTTCAGTATATTTCTGAACTAGCGAAATTAACCGCTCTTCATTCATTTCGATAACTTTTTATGTAGTTATTTACGCCTACACTCATGCGCTGACCCGCGTCGACTAACAGTCCGGTCACGGCCTACAGTGGCGGGCGGCAGCGGCGAGCGTTTTCGATGTACATGGCCTGTTTACTGTGACGCAGCGCGCGGCCACCTCAGAGAAAACGCGCCACGTGCTTCGCCTCTGCCGCGCCGATCGCTGCTTAAACCGATCTTGTGACCGGGCCCTAAGGCACGCCGAGTCGAGTCGAAACGTGTCGCCGCAGAAATTCGCCTGGCGAGCGATGCGCTCGTTAGATTCGATTAGGCGCACCGCGGCTCGTCGCTAATGAACGCAGGTTCATAGAAATATATAGGAGGCGACTTTCTGCGTTTCGTTTCGGCTCGGCGCGGCGAGGCCAGTGGACGCTAGCCTCAATTCTGAAACAAAATATTTATATATATACTTATTTGTCTATGATAATAAACAATAAAGTTAGGTAGGTATATTTGTTCAAATATGAGATTTACTGTACATACTTTGCACTATACTTTCCAATCTTTTACTGCACCATCACCATGAGATTTTAAACTTAAGGCAATTTCTTCCCACATCCTGCGTGAAAATTCCCTAGCTTGGGACGATTTATTGAATCCTTATCCCTTCGCTTATCTAAAAACTCCGACAAGTGCTCTAGATGGGCATAAGTTAAGCGTAAGAGATGCATACTCATACTACTGCCACTCAAACTTCCAATCTAATGAGGATGTTTGCAACTGACGTTTTGTGTGCTGATGATGAATCAGTTTTATATTACACAGGACTTGAAATTGAATTGAAATAACTAAATTTTATCTTTTTTTGAGTACTTTGCTGCCAATGGCACATGACTTAAACTACCGCTGGAGTAAAATTGTTGGATTATCAGTAGAGGATCAATTTTTGATGCTGTTAATAAAGCTGAGGAGGAATAAACCAGACTTTGAGTTGAGCAAAATGTTTGGTGTCAGCAAGACAGAAGTGTCAAATTATCAAATATAATTGTAACGTGGATTTATTTTGTTAGTGATATGTGGCATTTGATAGATATTTAGCCTAGCAGGGAATTAGTTAATTTTTACATGCGAGACAATTTCCGGGAGAATTATGGTTCTACTCGTGTAATTATTGATAGAACAGAAGCACCTATTCAAAAGCCCAGTCACGCAGATGCTCAAAGAGCCACATTTAGTTCATATAAACACAAAATACATTAAAATTCTTAGTTGGAGCTTCCCCAGGAGCACTTCTAGCATATGCTAGAAGTCCTTCTGCATATGTACCAGAGCAATATTGGTCTAGTACATATGCAGGATCGACAAGTGATCTTCAAATTTTTGAGAGGAGTAATCTTGGCCAACTTTGTGAAATAGGGGATTCAATCATGGCTGACCGTGGATTTAATGTACAAGATTTCTTTGTTGAAAAGGGTATAAATATTCCTACTTTTCTCAAAGAAAAATCACAAATTCCTGGTGTGTTACTAAAAGCAGATCAAAAGTTGGCCAGTCAAAGGGAATATTAAAAGGCTTATAGGCTATAGGTTTAACAAAACACATTTAAAATTTTAACATTTGAACTCAATCGATTCTATGTACAGCTTGCCTCCAAAATTATTTTTTACTTGTTTAATGCTATGTAATTTCAGAGAAGGTATTGTAAACAAAACTAAAGGTCACATCTCATTAGAGCTACCCGGCACCCACTCCGCACGGCGTCCACTCGTTGTCGACAGGTGGTCCACGGGTGGACGTCGCGCGGTCAACCAGCGGACCCCTCGCGGTCAACCAGCGGACCCCGCGCGGTCAACGAGTAAACGCCGCGTGTTCAACGAGTGGACGTCGACGAATCATTTGCGGGCAGCGCGCGGCCCGCTTGGCCCGCGGCAAGCATGCGAGCAGTGAGTTGTCACCGAGCCGTTCGCGCGTGGACGGCTTACGACAGAGGCGATCCGGTGAGGCTACGGAGTTGATGTAGTGAGCGCATATCCATACATATCCATATAAAGAATACTAACCGCACGAGGCGAGGCGGTGCGGAGTGGGTGCCGGGTGGCTATAATGAGCTGTGATCTTAAGGTGTGACAATATTTTCAATTTAATTTTACATATTTATCATTATTAAAATAAAGATATTTATTTAGTATTATTTGCTTGAAATTATTATAAAAAAAACAGATCTAATTTCTGAAACATCTGTTTTATGGATATTTCATCTCTACTGATGAATACTACTTTTAAATCCTTATATGTGTAAGTAATAAGGTTACACCATTGTCTTCCAGTACAGTACAACTGTCCCTGTATTTGGAATTAATATGGTGCAGTTTGTTTAAAATTTAAAACTCATTAAATTAAATTAAATTAATTTAATTAAATTATTAAATTAATTTAATTAATAATTTAATTAATTAAATTAATTTAATTAAATTTAATTTAAAATTCATTCTTGAGTTCCAGTTATGGGACAGTAAGGTGGTTTATTCCCTTAACCCACGAGAAGGCGCGCCCTAAAAGTTACACGAGCAGGCGCGCGTGAGCAAAACTCTCACGCTACTTTAAATGACGTTTTCTTTAAGATCAATTATATTTTTAGTATAAAGAACAATGGCAGAATTTGGTCTGGGTTTGTTGTGGCGACCTTAAAATTCATATGAACAAAATAATTGATTTTTTTTTCTACGATTTTTCACTTTGTCTCGTTAAAGCTGGAGTATTTTATGATGATAAAAGGCATTCCAATTGATTACGAATACTTTTTTATTTGTTTGTTGCCATAGACAATGGTGTGACAGGAATAGACGTGAGTGCTATATCCGTATCAATTATTAAATAAGTAATCGATACGATCGACCTTTATAGAGTTGGTTTGGTTTAAAATGCAGTTATTTAATATTTAATCAACATTATATCAAGAAGCTAATATTTTTGAACCAAAACAACGTTTAAATCAAATAAAAACGTCACAGCATCGTTTTAAAGTTGTATCGATTTCACATAAAATCGATTTAAAATGTGCAGCTCTGCTTTTGTCTTTGGCTGTGACAGTTAGATGCCACAAAATACTTCCGCGTTTTGATGTCAATCTGATGTTATTTGATAATTCAAACGTACCTACCTACATTGTTTAACTTTCATAATTTTCCTTGTACCTACATTGTTTATTCTTAACTAAAACTTCAAACACCGATATCTTCTTTTTCCACCTTTCCTGAGTGAAAATAGAATCATTTATAGACTTTGTTACTTACGCCAAAATTTTTGATATATTTTTTATTACTGTTCGCTTCAATTTAATTTCAGACATTTTGATGTATGGAGATCTGCCATTGTCCTTTACATGTTATAGTAAATTAAAAGCCTATATTTAATTATAAAGTGTTTTCTCAATAGTAAATAACAAAAAAGCAGTCTTTTGAACAAGCTAAAAAAATATTGCACTTTCGTCTGAATATTTTGCTAACTTTACTTAAAAATATATAAAAAACTGAAATCACCACAAAAATGGGATCATTTTATCTTTCATGTAATCTTGAGTGATGAGTCTTTCATAATACATCATCATCATCCTCTTAGCGTTATCCCAGTTTTTAATCTGGGGTCCGCTTTCTAGTCTAACCGGATTTGGCTGAATATTAGCTTTTCCACGGAGCGACTGCCTGTCTGACCTCCGCAACCCGAAGGGATAGCAATATTCCATGGTTTAGACTAGTGTCAGTTTATTTAGAAGGTACTGACGCCCTGTAACGACTGTCAAAGATCTTCATGACAACCGGGACCGACGGCTTAACGTGCTCTCCGAGGCACGGGACAAGCGATAATTAACAATTCAATACGCACATAACTCCGAAAAGTCATTGGTGCGTGCCGTGGATTCGAACCCGATACCCTCTGCATGGCAGTCTTTTGGTATATCCACTCGGCTATCGCTGCCTTTCATAATACATATAGCATATAAAAGTGACATGCTCGGTGCACACTGATATACTGCACAAAATGCATGCTTTTTTGAACGCATTTCCATAATGTGGCATATGTAGCAAGTGCTGTATTTTGCGAAAGTGGCATTTTACGAATGTGGCATTGTGCGTCTTATCCTACTGGTACCTACTAGTGATACTACAATTTATTTGCCTAGCATATTCGCAATATTCGCATGCATATTTTGATTATCTACGTGTAATTCCTTAGGTGTACGTTCAGATAAGACCGCGCAAGTTTTATTTTTAATCTCCTATTACATTATCCCTGCACATATTACAGAGTTACGACCATACAAAAAAAATACACTTATTGACATCTTTCATCTGTAGGGGAGGTCAGCTCAAAGCGGCCACCTTAACTTTAAGTTTTAAAAAAAAATATCAAACGATAGACTGTAGAAGAGATTATAATACTAATAGCTAGAGAATTTATTAAAGTTTTATACTGCGAAACTCAAATTCGTGGATATTTTAAAATGACTATGTGATATGCGAATTACGAAAAGTCGTCCAAAAACCGCTTTGCCCGAGTGGCCGCCCAAAGCGGCCATGGGGGTAAGGGCAATGTGGCCACCCCAAAGTACACATGAAAGTATCGGAAAAGTATCGTGCCTGACGAAATAAAAATGCCAAAAATATAATTAAAATTTTAATAAAATAATCAACATTTTGTGTTTTCTTATTTTAATTACAATCAGTCTTGAGAGTGACATAACCATATTGTCATATTTAGTTTAAAAAATCAATAAAGCTTTTAGGAACTTTGAATTAAATTTAACATAACATAACTTAACGCCTTTATCCCCGAATAGTGTTTGACAATGTTTAACAATTATAGTCTTCAACAGTAAGTAAATCTAAACTTAAATCCCTAAACAGTCTTAACATATCCATATCAAAGAAATGTTCTAAAACTTAAAAACTTTCTTAAAAAAATACGAGTAAAATAAAACGAATCTCACTTTATAAAATATCAGTTCAGATTTCTTGACAATTATCACAGTAGTAAGCTCCAATTCCGGTGTAGGTTGTACACGCTTCATGGGCCCATAATTGGCAGTCATCACAGCGAATCCAGTCCTCTACGGGTGGATCATCGTAAGGGGCTCCGCAAATCAGGCAAAAATAATATTGGGTTGCGGCGTTAGCGCTGTACTTTGCAGTAGCATCGTTAGTTCTAGTTTTTTTCTCCTTAGCCTTTGTACGCGTTTTAGCTCGTCTTTGCGTTCCGGATGACCCCGCCTTTTCAGACAAATTTATTTTTAAATTCTTCATTACTCTTATCTCTTTGCCATCATTTGCTTTATGTTTTTTGGCCAACTTTTCCCTTTGTTCTTCCTTAATAGGCGTGCTTGTTAAGATCTCAGCCCGTTGAGCTTTCCTTCGTCGTGTCTTTATATTTGGTTTCATTTTTGGTAGTGGTTTAAGTGCCATGGGGCTTATGTAGCACGTATTTGGGTCTGCAGCAGGATTGTCTGGAAAGGAATTTATATCTGGCGAAGTTCTCGTAATAGGCGGAGTGACTAGTCCTTTTCCACTCATAGTAGTATTACTTATATCATTACGCGTAGTTGCTCTGATCGAATTAGATATTAGGTTATCAAGAGTAGGCGTAGCAGGCCTTTCAGTTTGAGGAGGTGAAAAGTGTGGATTTTCAGAGACAGTCACCTTTGCTGATTGCTCATCACTCATTAATTGCTCGATAGCCGAAGAAGATATGGGTTGTTGCCGCTCGTAAATAGGCAGTTCCAAACAAACCAGCAACATCTTTTTGGTTGATTATTCGACCCACGTGAGTTTTCTGAAATGTTGCGTAGTGTCGTAGTGTCGCTCAAAATACGTTTTTAGCGGTCCATAAACACAGTAATCTAGTGGCTGCATTCGGTGTGTAGTGTGTGGTGCCAGTGATACAAATATGACATGATTCTTAGAGGCGAGATCTAAAGCTGGCAAGTACTTATGTGACTCGTGATTGTCCATGACGAGTAGTACTTTTTCTCTGCTGTCGGACGCACTGTGTCTATAAAGAAACGAAGCCACTCCAAGAACACAGTGCCATTGGTCCACCCATTATCACTGACAGTTGCCTGTGTATCCGGCGGCGCTCCATCTAGAAGGTTAGGTGCCATGCTTTTCCTTGCAAAAATCATTAAAGGTGGTACAAAGGATCCCGCAGCATTACAACAGCAAATGACTGTCGTCGTTCTTCCTCGCTCAGTACTGGATGTGTGACCCACTTGCTTTTTACCCAGTTTGGTTAAAACTCTGGGAGGTTTGTTAGAAGATGTTTGTATTCCGGTCTCATCCATGTTATAGATACGCATTGCGTCAATTTGATGCTTCTCAATTTCAGCTTCAAGGAGGTCAAAAAATCTGTATACTTGGGATCTGTTGAAGCCCCGTGCCCTAGCTATAGATGTGGGTTCTGGGCGCCGCAAGGTCAAATCAGGGTGACGCGCGATAAACCCCTTATAAAAATCATGTCCGGCACTTTCATTCTTATAAGGATGTGGAATGTTATTTGCTTCGGCATACTGAAATACGAGCTGCAAGAAATCTTCCTTAGTGAGGCCAAAAAAGAGGTTATCCATGTGAAATAAGTACTCCAAGAGTTCTTCTTCCTGTTGTAAGGTAAATACTGTTGTAAATCTGCCAAGTTTCTTTCTAGCAGATCCTGATTTTAAATGCCTTCTCAGAGTTGTGCGAGGGATTCCGTATTTAACTGCAATACATTTAATCGAGCCGCGTTTTTCACTTACTTCTTTAATTGCCCGAGCCATCGCATCTTCTGCCCATGACGCCTGGGCAGTTTTTCTTTTATAGTTGTTAACCATCTAAACAAAATAATTAAGAATTAACTATCAAAATATAATAATTTATCTAAGGGCAAAGCGGTCATTTGGCCGCTTTGCCCGAGCCGCTTTGCCTTTTTCGGCCATTTTGTTTCAATAACGAACTATTCTCACATTATTTATTATCCTTCAGAGAGAACAAAACACAAACGTAGCTAAATAGATAAGGAACAGTAAACATGTAATAAGCTTATTGAAATATAAAGAAGTTTGACCAAAACAGGTTGAACTTACCTTGCAATTTTTTAACAAAACACACAAAATATTATATTGCGTCACTGCAACCGCGCGCTCGGTCCTTACACTACCGAATGACTGATCGGTGCGGGGCGGGGGATTGGTTATGCGGACGGAACGACAGCGCCACGGTATAGTGCCAAATAAGTGAAAAATGAAGCGTGGCCGCTTTGCCTCCTATGGCCGCTTTGAGCTGACTTCCCCTATATATAAAATTCTTGCGTTCCTGACTGACTTACAGACAACCTACAGGCAAAACTACGGGGAGAAGGTACAGCAAGAAGCTGAAATTTGGCATGTATGTTCCTTGGTGACTATAGGGATGCACTAAGAAAGGATTCCCCGAAATGACCATGGGATTCGGCAGAAACAGTATATGTGCGGGTGCAGCTGCGGGCAACGTCTAATTTGATATAGCTCTCAAGATGTTACAACACTTGGGTCGAAACCGCCCAATCTTCTTTGAGGGGCTTTGGGATCAACCATTGTAAACCCTGTTTACTGTAAGAAACAAATAAAACATGTTAATAATATATCCACTAAGTTAATCAATAACTATGCACAATAACTACGAAAAAATAACAAAATCAATGTTATAACGCGCTTCACGATGCACCGCACACAAACCCACCACCACGCAGTTGTGGTGGCATTGAGCAGTGCGAGAGTTGTCTCAAAGGACAGAGGGTGAAATTTTAGGAAGGTACTGTGAAGCTTGTAGCTAAAGTTGAAATTTACAGCAATGAATTTATGCTTGAGCAAAATGCACATAGCGCGCCTTCTCACGGTTTAAACTTGCTGCCATATGGACACTTAATTTCAATAAACTCAAACTCAAACTCAAAATCATTTATTCATTTAGGCCACAAAGTGACGCTTATGAACGTCAAAAGTTAAAGTTAATTACTAGATGATTCTACATTTACATTTACTGCCACGTTCGCAATGCAATAGGTAGAACCACGAGAAAGAACGGGCAATAAAACTCGTGGCCACTCTTTTTAACTGCCAGTATAATGGTTTTACATGTTATATTTGTAAGGAGCTGCAACTGTTTCACATTGTGAGTTATCTACTATTGCAAAAGTTAATAGTTATTGATATCATACTCAAGCAATAAATTATGTTCATTTATTAAGCCTCCCAAAGTGAATATGGTGAAACAGGAGCATCCACTTACGTCTTTTGATGTAAGCAACTCGCGAACATGACTGTTCTGATCTATGGTGGAACAGTATGTTCCGAAAAATATTGTAGCAATTTACAATCTATTAGTTAGCAGTTCATGACCACGAGTTACCCTCACCTTACAAATCCAATAAATTATAATAAAAAGAGTAGAACAAGAATGCAAATGTAGCATAAAAAGAGAATACGGTAATTAACTACACTATAAAACTGCCTATTGACCTAATAATAAAAATAAATTGACCTAATAAAAGAATATTTATTTCCAAGCGTACTTGTCGTCAAAATACTCATTTAAACTATAATATGCCTTTAGTAAAAGATTATTTTTAACAATTGTCTGAAACGACCTTAAAGGCAAGTCTAAAATATTACTTGGTAGTTTATTATAGATTCTTATACTAAGCCCAATAAAAGAGCTATGCGTTTTGTGTAAACGGAAATATGGTACACATAATTTGTGCCTGTTCCTAGTATTAATATTGTGTATGTCACTATTCATTTTGTAAGAATTTATATGTAGTCGTACATGCATAACACTGGCATAAATATATTGTGATGCTACAGTAAGAATAAAGCAAGAGTCTCACTTAAAAAAATTTTCTTTAAGTGAGACTCTTGTCTTTAACTGGTAAATGGCCCTAACTGCTCGTTTTTGTAATATAAAAATATTTTCGATGTCAGCGGCCCTACCCCATAATAATATGCCATATGACATAACACTATGAAATAATTGTGTCATATCCCAAAAGCCCATTAGGGCTTGCTGCCAAATATGGTGTCTCTTTACTTATGAATAGACCACAAGGCTGTATTTCTAAGTCATTTTCTGAAGCATATTTAGTTATTGCCACATTTTTATTGATGGTACCATGACTAGTAGCTTTTGAAATCATAATTTTATTGTTAATACAACAAATATGCTGCTCAGGCAGCATATTTCTTTTGAGTACTTACCTATTTTAAATAATTTATTTTACTTTATATATATATATGATGAAGTACTTAAGTTACAAATGGTATGGAATTTACAAGCAGTGAGACGGATTTTTCTGTATTCATGGCATTTAGCACTATCAGCCTGAAGTACAGTTTCTTGATGAATACCTATCTTGTATTTCTTGGTCTAATATACATGTAACTCTTAGTGTTATTTTTTAATATTTTGGCCTCAGAGTCAATACTGATATAACAATGATCTTTTTTTAGTTGCATAAGGGTAAGCAGGTGCATACAATTGCTTGATGAGCATACATGAACGTTTGAAGGGGAATATAGGAAACCCTATAAAGAGGTTTCGGACTCTATTGTTCTAGTTAACTTTATTTATATTTTATAGTGCATGTAGGATATGGTTCAAATATAATTTTACTCTTTCTTCTTCTGGATAGCTTTTCAGCTCGAATTTGAGTCCCAGTATATTGCTTTTTAGATACATGAAATTGCTGTAGCCTTTGTGTGCAGACTTCTAATTTTAACATGACTTTGTCTTGCACCATATGTTTTCAATCCTAGAAGAATTACAGCCACATGCTTGCCAAGTGCATTTGTACCACTCCCTGTGGGGCATTCACAATGTGATTCTTTAGGATTGCCATAGAGTTCCAGTTTAATATTCACTTCATAATTAAGGGTTTTTATTGTTTTCTGGCAATAACCCTTGCCATATATTTTATCACCACACAAGTGTAACGTTTTATTCGTGTGTGGAGAGATAAATCAAATATGCATATTGTTCGTTACAGAATATTGTTTAATTGGAAGCGTTACACAATATAACCCGGTAGCAACTATACAGGGTACTTTTTTATGTAGTTCGGATATTTTAGTATGTTATACATTTACGAAAATTAATAAACACGTATTTTTTTATTATTTTGTTTTACCAAAAAATAACAAAAAAAAGAATATCTACTTGAAACAGATGTTCGTGGTCACCCGATGGCTTATCAGCTGTGAGGTCAACGCACGAGTCAATGTTTAATGAAAGCGAATTTCCAAAAAATATATTTATTTGGAAAGCAAGGTGTTTACAGAGTCCATGGCGAGAACAGAATGAATAAAATACAATTGTGAACTTATAAACTAAGTACATCCAATATGGTTTCCACAGGTTTCATATATCTGGGAAGCAAGTGACATTCAGCATTATTTGTTCTAGAACATTCGATGGTTACACGGGTTTCCAGTAACAAGTATTATAAAGTTGGAGTCAGCATAATTTGTTCTAGAACTTTCCATTAAGTTTCTCACGCTGCCTTACACGTGTTATGTAAAATGCTATGTTAGCCCCTTCATATGGTATACAGGTTATTTAGGGCTGAGTAGGCATATATCTATGCGAGTAGCATCGTTAACTCACGCGACACAATAAAGCGCGCCGGCGCGCTACCTGCCTACTATGCTACCTATACCGATCTGATACTCAATACTACTATACCTTAACAATAAGCCTCCCATACATAATATTGTACATTTGTATCAAAGTTTCAAAACCTTGGCAAATGATTTCTGCTTCCATACAACTTGAAGAGCCTGTATAATTTTTAAAGCAGACATGATCTGGTTTTGTTTATTGTTTTTACCGCTTAAAGCACTACGCCAACCGTGCAGTCGAATAATAAATATATCAAGAGCAACAATAATTGCAATATTTCTTCATTGCTGATAACTAGTAAGTGTGTAAACAAAGTTAAAATCATATACCTGGCAATATTTTCTATAACTAGACATTTTACTAAAACCATGACTAATTTAAGTAATAAAATATGCATCTTCTTTTAACTACATGTTTTATTCAATATAACATTAGTATTGTAACCTATTCAATAAACAATTCAGCACTGCTCTACCTTGAATTATCTCACTTTGGTTATTCACAGTGGAGTTGAAAGCTTGCAGCATAACATTGTCATTAATATCCTCATGTGCAGTAGGTAGTGCAGGTGGTTGTGGTAAACTTGCTTTTAAAGCTTTGTTGTGTAGTACACAACATGTCATAGTAATTTTGCTTGCAATATGAGGCTGATATTGAAGCACCCTGTCTTTAAGCAAACATCTCCACCGTGCCTCAAGCAATCCAAAGCGACGCTCTACGCAGTTACGAGCTTGTATATATTATTGGGTATATGGTTCATCCCTAGAACCTTGAGCTGCATTCAGGATGGGAGTCATAAGCCAAGGCCGCTGTGAATATTATCCGGAGTCACCTGAAAATATACTTGACTTTTTAATTTGATCAAATTTTGTTTAAAATATTTATACAATACTCTACCAATTAGAATAAATTGGTAGTGATGTAGATAACTGCAATCAATTATGTGGTGAAGTAACACCTACCTAATTAATAGCCTCACTTCTTCATTACTTTGATGAAGGTCACACATATATGGTTCAACTCTACTAGATGTCCATATATGTGAATCATGTGTAGCTCCACCTAACTTAGCATTCACATTTGTGCAATGCCATGGTTATCCAGCATCTGCAGGTGGCTGTAAACATGGGGTGGCCTTTTTAATGTGGTTGCACCGCCAGGGTGACGAAACATCCTGCACATCGGTCGAGTGTTACTGGAGAAAGTCCAATCTAGCTAAAGTAGTTCATTGAAATTAAACATTGAAATTAAACTACAGTTTACGGATTTTATCGCGTTGTATTGGTTTCACTAAGTTATTACATTTGAAACTAAAGATCTAGAAACTATATTTTTAATTTATTACTAGCCGACGTTTCGAATTCTTTACAGAATTCATGTTCACGGCAGACTGAGGTGATATTTGTCTTGAATGTATAAGTTATCTCAAAGTACCCGAACATTTTTCAACTACTGGTGTTACTATTTACGCAGAATGAGCTCACAGTGTCCTTAGGTCTTCTGGTGACTTTGTCCTTCTTGGGTTTCATTAGCCTTATGACAGGGTCCCAAGCTGGAGGAACATTCCAACCATCTTCCCTATTGAAATTAGGGTGTTTTTTAATTTCAATAGCCTCTCGTATCATCCTTGGAAGAAAACGATGTTCTTTTGCGAGTATCTGTGGTTCATCAAATCGCAGGTAGTGGTTGGGTCCTTGTTCCACATGTTCACACACAGCAGACTTTGTTGAGCGTTTATGTTTTATGTCAGCTATATGTTCTTTGAGTCGAATGCCTATGCTTCTCTTGGTTTGTCCAATGTATGAGAGCCCACATTCACAGTCAATTTTGTAGACACCGGCCTCTTGCAAGGGTAACTGACACTTGACAGATGGTAATAATTGACTCATCTTCGTTGGCGGCTTGTAGTAAGTTTTGATAGAAGCTCGCTTCAAGATGTAGCCAATTTTGTCGGTCACGCCCTTGATGTATGGGAGGACAGCAGGTTGTCTTTCTACTGTGGCTGGTTTTTCTTTCTTCTGGGATCTGTGACAGTGGCGCGGCGGTCGGAGCTTGTTGTCTTGCAGAACTTGCCTGACATGTTGAAGCTCAGCGTCCAGGTGTTTCTTGTCACAGATCCCGCGGGCTCTCTGAAACAGAGACATTCCTACAGTAGCTAACTGTTTAGGATGGTAGTGAGATTCACCGTTTAAGTACCTGTTTGTATGGGTCTTTTTCCTATACACAGTATGGCTTAAGGAGTTGTTTTTATTCCTGATGACAAGTACATCTAAGAAAGCTAAAGACTTGTTTGCCTCTAATTCCATTGTGAATTGTATTTGGTTATTAATAGAATTAAGATGGTTTAGGAAAGCATTAATACTATCTGTTGGTAAAATTGTGAAAGTGTCATCTACATACCGCTTGTAGAACCTCGGTGTGATGGTGGCAGTCTGCAGGGCTCGCGCCTCGAAGTCCTCCATGAAGATGTCAGCGACAACAGGCGATACTGGGGAGCCCATTGCTACACCGGTCTACTTGTATGTAGTATTTCTTGCCCTGCAGACTGCCACCATCACACCGAGGTTCTACAAGCGGTATGTAGATGACACTTTCACAATTTTACCAACAGATAGTATTAATGCTTTCCTAAACCATCTTAATTCTATTAATAACCAAATACAATTCACAATGGAATTAGAGGCAAACAAGTCTTTAGCTTTCTTAGATGTACTTGTCATCAGGAATAAAAACAACTCCTTAAGCCATACTGTGTATAGGAAAAAGACCCATACAAACAGGTACTTAAACGGTGAATCTCACCACCATCCTAAACAGTTAGCTACTGTAGGAATGTCTCTGTTTCAGAGAGCCCGCGGGATCTGTGACAAGAAACACCTGGACGCTGAGCTTCAACATGTCAGGCAAGTTCTGCAAGACAACAAGCTCCGACCGCCGCGCCACTGTCACAGATCCCAGAAGAAAGAAAAACCAGCCACAGTAGAAAGACAACCTGCTGTCCTCCCATACAT
The DNA here is from genome assembly GCA_944739405.2 of Euclidia mi. NCBI lineage: Eukaryota > Metazoa > Arthropoda > Insecta > Lepidoptera > Erebidae > Euclidia > Euclidia mi. Next base: position 6,090,526 of record OX123209.2, read on the forward strand.
CAAGGGCGTGACCGACAAAATTGGCTACATCTTGAAGCGAGCTTCTATCAAAACTTACTACAAGCCGCCAACGAAGATGAGTCAATTATTACCATCTGTCAAGTGTCAGTTACCCTTGCAAGAGGCCGGTGTCTACAAAATTGACTGTGAATGTGGGCTCTCATACATTGGACAAACCAAGAGAAGCATAGGCATTCGACTCAAAGAACATATAGCTGACATAAAACATAAACGCTCAACAAAGTCTGCTGTGTGTGAACATGTGGAACAAGGACCCAACCACTACCTGCGATTTGATGAACCACAGATACTCGCAAAAGAACATCGTTTTCTTCCAAGGATGATACGAGAGGCTATTGAAATTAAAAAACACCCTAATTTCAATAGGGAAGATGGTTGGAATGTTCCTCCAGCTTGGGACCCTGTCATAAGGCTAATGAAACCCAAGAAGGACAAAGTCACCAGAAGACCTAAGGACACTGTGAGCTCATTCTGCGTAAATAGTAACACCAGTAGTTGAAAAATGTTCGGGTACTTTGAGATAACTTATACATTCAAGACAAATATCACCTCAGTCTGCCGTGAACATGAATTCTGTAAAGAATTCGAAACGTCGGCTAGTAATAAATTAAAAATATAGTTTCTAGATCTTTAGTTTCAAATGTAATAACTTAGTGAAACCAATACAACGCGATAAAATCCGTAAACTGTAGTTTAATTTCAATGTGTAACATTCGCGTAAACCCAAGAAGATACTAAAGTAGTTCAATTAAAATATTAAATGCTTAGGATATGGCTAAAGGAAAACCCAAGGAATTTGTACTGGAGAATGCATTAGTACCTACATAACTTTATAAAAGAATGCAAGAAAAGAAAAATAAGATCATGTCAGTTCTTGAAACATGAATTGGATTTCGAAGATAATAAAAGTATTATGTCCTGACATAATCAATAAATATCATGAAGAAAATTGTGATACATTTCTGTTAAAATTTTTGCTTGTATTTAATGAGGAGAATCTAAGAAGTACAGAACGCATCACGCAAGACCAATATAAACGTAGTTTATGGCATCAATTAAATTATGGAAGAATAACGGCTTCCAAATGTTTTGAGGTTAGTCGTTGCAAAACCATTGATGGCACTTTAGTTGCCCTAATTTTTGGTGCTAAGACTCCAGACACAACAGCAATTACTGGTGGCCGAAAATTAGAAGATGTGAGAAGAGCTGTGGAAAAGAAATTGGGGATAAAAATAAAAATCTGTGGTCTTTACATATCTAAAACTAACCCAATGATTGCCACTTCACCAGATGGCATTTATGAAAAAAACACCTTTGAAATCAAGTGTAAAAGTGATAAAACAATGAAAAACTATATTGATCAAGATGGTAAAATTACTAAAAAGTATTTTGCACACGTACAAATGCAAATGTATTGTTCTGATACATGTGAAAGTTATTTTTGTGTTGCAAGGAGTAACTTTGAATCATATAATCAGGTTGCTTTGATCAAGGTTTCATATGATCATCAATATGTCATAACTTTGTTAGAAAGTGTGGTTACTTTTTGGAAAAATAACATTTTTCCCATTTTGTATAAAAGTGTGTCTCTTTGAAATACTTTATTTTATTTTGTTTGGAAAACATACAGTTTTTTTACAACTAATTACATAACTATTTTAATAACTAGTAACCATTTACACGTTTTCACATTTACTTATTTCATGCTTAATCATTGATTTACTTATTAAAATATTTTACAAATACAAACATAAACAGGCTATACGTAGAGGCACTTGTATTAAAAAGGTCTAGAGTGTCAATTTGTGCTAAATCATTGATATAAAACGCAGTTCTTATAAAGAATGAGCCATTTCTATAATTTGTAGCACCACGGGCGACATGCAAAGGATAAGGTACTCGTACTGACCTAGAAGGAACTCTTAAATTTAATTGCTGAACAGAGGTGAAGAAACAATTTTAGATTGAGCTATATTTACTAGAAGTGTGATATCTGCTATTTTTCTCCTCACAACGAGTGGGAGTAGGTGTTGCCGCTTACATCTCGCCTCATAACTGTCGTCGTATGTCTTACACTTATATTGTAGGTATCTTGTAAATTTACGTTGTATGACCTCCAGTCTTTACCCATGTCTATATCGTACTGTGGGTTCCAAACAACGAAAACCGAACCTACTAGACACCTAATGTCTTCATTTCTACAAACAAACAATTCTGTCAAAGCTCTGGGGTATGCGGGGTGAAGGGGGGCTACAAAAATGCATTCTTATTGGCCGGTTCAAACTTGCGATACGTCATAATTCATAACTAGTGTTGGGATTGGTCTAATGTAAGACGTATAAGTCTAATGTGTTGTCAGAAAGTCTTCGCCTTACGTTTGCCGTCTAGTAGGCTGGGTTGTCGTTGGTTCCAAAGGTAGTCCTTTTAAAGCATAGTTGTATTCATACAACGTCGGTTTACGAGGAAACGTTATGGAGTAACATTTAGATATATTTAAATCTAATCCATTAATAACACACAATGCACACTTTCCCTATTGCTATCAAGTAGAGAAGTCTGATGTTGGTGACAAGACGGAGAAAGGAATGTGGACTAAAAATAAGTGGCGAACAAGTTACAAATGCTCTCATTAGTGTCGGCTGTTATGTTCTCATATGTAAGAGTAGACGGCAGGGAGTTGAAGTTCAACTCCCTGCCGTCTGGGTTTGTTAAATCTAATAAAAAAGGGTTCAACTGTTGAACCCTCTTTTTTATTCGATTTAACAAACCTCCAGAACGTTTTGGGATTTTCAGTAATAGACTTCTCTGCGTTTTCAATAAAAGCCAGGTAACATTCATCCTCAACGAATTTAGCTCTCTTCCGCAGTAGACTAAAAGTAATATAATCACTGGTATTGCCATACGTACGGTACTTTCTAAGGAATTTGTGCTTCTCCTTGAGTATCTTTTTTAGACTAGCACTGTAACACGGCGGGTATGACGACGCGAGAACAATTTTGTGGGGTGTGAAGTTATCCCTTAATTCATATAACTGGCTATAAAAATATTGCGAAGTGCTCAAGGGAAGTATAGGTCAAACGATCGTTCCATGGTATTTCAGCTAACGCAGCATTGATTGCTTCATAGTCGCCACCCGCATAGAAATATTTCATTCTTGGATCAGCTTTAAGAGATGTCGCGCGACAACAATTCATAGTGATCTCGAGGGACTTATGATGGCCGTCCTCGAATACTAGTGGACCGTCGGCAGCTCTAACTGATACCTCAGAGTTACACAGGATTAAATCTAATAACCTATTGTTTAAATTTCAACATAAGTTAAATTGGTTTAAATTACATTCTGAAAGAGTGTTAAAGAAATATATATATAATAGTTGGGCGTCACCCGAAATACCCGACGGCTCCAAATGACTCTATGACTCCAGTCAACATAACTAAAATGAAAATCTCCCATAACAATAAAAATATCGTTTGGGCATGAGCTAATAATAGAAGATAGCTTGTTTGTAAAGTTAGTGAGTTGAGTATTAAAAGAGTTGCCGGATTTCTCGGAACATAAATAGGTAGGTACACCGGTGAATTTTAATTCAAATCAATTCAATGGTTTATTGTTCTCCATATCTTTTACATGTTGTTACATAGGTATATAGTAAACACAGTATGGACCCTGACGGGCACGGCAAAATAGAAAAGAAGAAAGGAGGAAGCCACTGGCATTATTGTTATTTAACCTTATTTTACTATAATAAATCGTTAAAAGGACTATGGGCAAAAATGTATGGGCTCCGTTCCCATATGCCAACACACATGGAACTGATACCAATGTGTACCTTAAGTATCCACTATTTGATAAAAATCCTTCTTTTTACTTAAATCCATGGGATATACCCATAAAAAAAAAAACCATTGATTATTATTAATAACCTATATTTTAATTTTACACTTGCAAGTTATTTTAACATTATGGTTACAGTACAAGACATGATTTAGTAACGATACAAAATAAAAATAATGTATTTTTAATCATATACTTACATTTAAATGATTTTATGAACGAATAATACGAAATTAAAGTTGAAGATGCGGGCAAAAGGCTGCTAATCTTAAATGGAACTGGGCGGACCATGTCAGCCGTATACATGAGGATCGTTGGGCGAAAATCTCGACACTGTGGGCGTGGTGTGTACCAGAAAATGGTCGTCGTCACCGGAGTTGGCCCCGAAAACGGTGGCGAGATGACCTAGACGCCTACCACAAGAGTTGGCTTGAGATTGCAGGCGACAAGAGAGCGTGGAAAGATCTGAGGGAGGCCTTTGCCCAGCAGTGGGACAGTACAGACTAAAGAAAAATTAGAACATAACGAATATAAATGAATGAATCATTTAAATTTATTGTCTTCTAATATTCATTCTTACAATGCTCATAGTACGCAAAAAAACAATAGTAATAGAGTGTTATTATCATCATCAGCCCCTTACAGTCCACTGCTGGACTGGGTCTCTCTTTTGAAAGGAGGAATTGGCCTACTATACCACGCTGGCCAAACGGGTTGGTATAGGGTTTGTTTCAAGTTTTCCTTCTCTTACAGTGCCGTTCTCTGCATAATATGCTCTCTGTCGGCTCTTACGACACCCATGGGATGATATGGGGTGGTGACGTTCCGTATTCTTAATCCGTCACCATACGGATAATGTTATTATTACTGGTCTATTTTTATATACTATATTGACGACCGGTTGGCGCCGCGGGAGTGTAAGCGACTGTTACACCGAAGGTCGCGAGTTCGACTTCCGCTCAAGTCAAACATTTGTGCGCATGAACATGGATGTTTGTCTTGGTCTGGGTGTTTCTATATGCAATATGTATATATTTACAAAAAAACGAAGTACATATGTATGTTTATCCATTATCTAGTACCCATATTACAAGCTTCTGCTTAGTTTGGGACTAGACGCTATCCTCTAATAGATGGCGTTGCTGTAAATAGAACAATACTTCAAGTCTAGAATGACCGCAAGCTACCAGAACTTTCGTGATGCGTCTCAAACAGACTAGTTATGTGTTCCGGCCTTTATAAATACCGCGCGGACGGGCGAGTAGTTACAGTGCAATTGAATATCGGAGCGATAATCATCAAGCGAAGGGAAGTAAGTCGGAAGTGTTTAGTGGAGTGGAAAAGTGTTTTTAGTAAGTGTGTAATTAATTGTGTTGTGATCAATAAAGTACAGTTTAGTGGCATAGTGAGTTTTAATGTATCGCCGAACCCCAGCTCGTAACAATACTTTGTGTAGATTCTAAAGTAGGGCAGGCGCATGCAGCGTCAGCAGACGAATGACATTTATTGTCGTGAGCGAATATTGTGTTGTTAGGTGATTCATGAATGTTATTTTTACGTATTGAGAAGTGGATATATTTTGTTTTCTGGGTGTTTAAGGTTAGTATATTGTCAAAAAGCCAGTTATTCACAGTATTAAAACCTAGTTGAGCATATGGATATACCTCAGTACGAGTATTTCCTGTGAATAATAGTACCGTATCATCTGCATAAGACACAATGACACCATTATGAAGACTTAGGTTACATAGGTGGTAGGTCATTAATATATATTAAGAACAAAGTTACTCCTAAAATGCTCCCTTGAGGCACCCCGAAGGGAGGATTAGGGATATCCGCGCTGAGGTTTGAACCTAGTTTTACACACTGACATCTGTCGCTAAGATAGTCAGCAAGTAGTTTCAATTGTGTGCCTCTTATTCCCATATACTCAAGCTTTCTTAATAGACCTGGAACTGAAACAGAGTCAAAAGCTTTGGCAAGGTCTAGAAAGATCCCAATAGTATGCATCCCTTTGTCCAGGTTAGCCACAATATGATCAGTAACCATGTGAACGGCCTAGTCTGTTGATTTTTGCGCTCTAAAACCAAACTGCCTGTCTGAGAGTATATTGCTCGATTCCAGGTATTTTACTAATCGATTATATTAATTAGCTTTTCTAAAACTTTAGACAATACATACATACATAGACTCACGCCTGTTTCCCGGAGGGGTAGGCAGAGACTACGGAGCGCCATTTGCAACGATCTTGACATATCTCTCTTGCTTCATTCACTCCCATCAGATTCCTCATGCATGCTCTTCTGTTCAGGGTGCTTCTAACCTGTCCTGTTTTTAGGATGTCTCCAATCTGGTCAGACAACGTCCGCCTAGGTCTTCCCCTTCGTCATGTAACTTCCACACTTGCCTTATATATCTCCTTGGTCAGTCTTTCGTCATCCATCCTCTCCACGTGTCCAAACCATCTTAGCATACCTTTCTCGATGCTTGTCACTACATCTTCTTTTACCCCACAACACTCTCTTATCACACAATTCTTTACTCTGTCAGTCAAAGAAACACCACACATACTTCGCAGTGCTCTCGTTTCTACAGCATTTACACTTTAGACGATGCTGTTAGATAATATAAAATATGTTGATTACATTTATTTAGTAAGAGCATATTGTAAATTTATTAAAGCACATGCATAGAATTAACAACTGAGTGTAGTTTCAGCATACCAAATTCTCTTTTCTCTCTTTTCACATGTATTCATAGACTAGCTATCTGGTTTGTTTGTAGCACTTCAGCTTTAGATAATTTCATCCTAACAGCAACACTTGGCGGTCTTAACATTGTGAATCCTTTTTGTGCAAAATGTAATTCAAGGTGCTTAAATCCTCGATCAGTTAAAATGCATGCACCGGGCTGTACGCTATCCAAAAACTTACAATGCTCTAGTAAATTCACATCACTGATTCTGCCGGCATATCCGGTGGACACAAAAATTACGAGACCATCTGGTGTACATGAAATTAAATATTTTATATATTTGTCTTTTTATATTCCGACCAAGATGCTGATGTATGGCTTTTGTATTTCAATTTCTAAGGCATCAATAATACAAGTCACGTGATTGTATTTTTGTCTAAAAGCTATCGGCAGGTTTCGCTTTATAGTTTACTTTGAAAATCTTAATATATAAAATCCTTGCGTTACTGACTGACTGACAGACACGCTACAGCCGAAACTATTGGGCGCAGGAAGCTGAAATTTGGCATGTATGTTCCTTGGGGAACGTAGGGGTGCACTAAGAAGGGATTTCCCGAAATTCCCACGGGATCGGCCAAAACGGGTAAATTTAAATAAAATGCAGGCGTAGCTGCTGGCGTCCTCTAGTTGTTTTATAAAAGGAGAGAGTACATTAACAATACCAGGCAGTTTATTAACAACTATATTGCTTATTTGTGACACAGATAAATCAAAGTCATCAGCTAGTTGCGAGAATGATCTATTTAATTAAATTTTCATCAAGCATAATATAATATTTTCCTCAGAAATATTTGTGTGAAGTTTTATTAAATCAATAAGAAAATATAATTCTTTTGTAAGGCCTATGTAGATTCTTGGCTTATTTTTTATTTTATTTATAGTACTTTCTAGGTTCGTTTCTTTCGTTAATTTTATCTACGATAAATGGATAATTCATTAATTAGCACGGTGAACAGGACATTCTGGTAAGTAAAAGAATATAATCAATCAATGATCTTCACAAAAATACAGTTGAGATTTTTCAGACATCAACTTTGGATCTCTTCTCGCGAGTTGTAACCAAGTTTTTATTCTGTTTATATCAAATGGCACTTGATCCATAACTTGTGCCGTGTTTTTATTGATTTATTATTTATTCTTGCATTCAGGCACAACACACCAATGATAAGGACTGTAAGAGTTCATACGTACAATGCGGTTTCATCGCATCGCATTATATACAATAAAAAATCTTACCATTTGTACGTTTATAGAGTGGTATCCTTTCCGATTAAAAAATAAATGCTCTTCATTACTCGGCTTAACGATGGCTATGTGTGTGCTGTCGATACACCCTATAATACCCGGTAAATTAAATCTTCTTTGAAATCTAAAAGCAATACATTAATTTTAAATATACATAGAATACAGACATAAGTATTAATTATATATTATTATAATAGGTACCATGAATATTACTCACTCTTGTCTGACGCTCGATCTTTCGTGATGTGTTTGGGGAAAAGTAATGTTTCTCAGCATATAATTGCTGTTGAGTGCATCTACAACTTGCCTTATGCAGCGACTAGCGGTATTTTGAGGTAAATGTGGCGTGACACCTACTATTCTTTGGTATGCCCCTGAAGCCAAAAAGCTCAGAGTACAAAGAACCTACAAGAAAACAAACAAGTTAATTTTTAACTTTACCTAGATACAGGTCTTTAGGCCTACCTACATACCTATATTGTATGTATAATCTTACATATTCATAACTTTGCAATAAATATTGATAAATGTATTTATTTATCTTTACTTCCAAAGGAATATTTTTAGTGCCGGTCAATGAGGTTTGTAAACGTAAATCGTGACAAAGTTTACGAAAAGTAACTTTTGTCAAGTAACAATCGCTCAATAAATAACGACTCCGCCATATCGCTTATTTCCTCCAAACACTGACGAGATATATTTCTTTTATTCCGCCTGAACCACACTTCTTAAATAGCCTCAGTGTATTAATTTCACAATAATTATTAATAAAGAAAATATTTAACTAATAAACGCCCAACACTCCCGCCGGTTTCACAGCTGATCAAAGATTGGCCATTTTGTAGCGCTATCTACAGGATATTAGTGTTCGATACGTGTCGTACGCCTATAATCAAAGTCGTCTGTCAAAATTGCCATTTGGATACCGTTCGTATGAAGGTAATCTACAACGATGACGATCTCGTTTTGCCGAATAGACTAAAGTGCCACTTGGCTACCAATTTGACATTCGATAAGTTTAATCAAAATATGTGTCGTAAGCTTATGTCCGTGTGGTGACGGATTAAGAATACGGAATGTCACCACCCCACATCATCCCATGGGTGTCGTAAGAGCCGACAGAGGGAGCATATTATGCAGAGAACTGCACTGTAAGAGAAGGAAAACTTGATACAAACCCTATACCAACCCGTTTGGCCAGCGTGGTATAATAGGCCAATTCCTCCTTTCAAAGGAGAGGCCTAGTCCAGCAGTGGACTGTTAAAGGCTGATTATGAAGCTTATGTCAAACCCATACACCGGCTAACGTATTCTATTCTATTCGTCTAGCGCTTATGCTATTTGGCTAGGCCCTCTGGTGTAGAATCTGTAGCCTTACTCTCGACACTCGATCTCAATTGGAATTGGAAATTGGGATCGAGATCTTGTCATTTGGCACTCTTGAATGTGACACTAGCTCACGATTGGAATCGTATTTGGCGGATTTTTTTGGAACTAAATGAAATCGAATTAACACGAACGCATGCACTTTTTCGGTACTCTTGACGCGATTTTGATGTTGACGTATCGAGTTAGAATTCGTGTTTATTGTCAAAGTTTCACAATCACAAAAAGGCTACTTTTTCGGGATCGACTTTAATATTGTGACTGATTTGTGAAGTTTTAATAGTGAATAATGGCACGTTTACAACTTATGTATGATATAATGCTCATAACTTAGATATGAGACAAAGGCGGAATTTGAGACGAATGGCGCGTTATGCAGACAACGCGTTTGCCATGAATGAAGAAGTATTTCGGAAAAATTACCGAGTAAATAGGGAGCTTTTCGAAGTGATTTATAAGGATTTGGAACCTTTGATGCCCCAGCCTACTGGCCGTAGCGACATACCAAGAAAATACAATGTTTGTGAAATAGCAATTAAATTTTCACATGAGGTTTTTTTTACTTAAAAATAATCTTTCATTCTACGCCACAGGCAGCTACCAAAGATTAGTAGGTGGGACACAAGGTACAATGATGTCCCAACAATCAGTGTCTAGAGCAATAAGAGAAGTTACAAATGCTCTTAATTCAAATGATATTTTAAATAAGTGGCTTAAGTTTCCACAGACTCTCCGACAACGACACTTAATTAAACAAAGGTATTTAAGTACTTCTTTTTACCTTATTATTATTACATAGAAACATTCAATACTTTTGATGTTTTTTTTTTGAGATTTGTTAAGTTTATTTTTAAATTATTAATTGTTAAGATTAATATGCTATTAATAAATTAATTTCAGGTTTTATGAAAAATTTAAATTCCTGCAGTCATAGGATGTATTGATGGTACTCATGTGGCTATTGTAAGACCAACACAAAATGAAGAGCGGTTTTACAACAGAAAAGGTTACCATTCGAGAAATGTTTTAATTGTGAGTTAAGTTGGATATTTATCTAGTTATTATTAACTATTAGAACTGTAACTTTCTATAAAAGTGTTACTTTTACAGATTTGTGATGCAGATCTAACCTAACTGAGTGTGGATTCTTCATTTGGTGGAGCCTCACATGATACATTTCTTTGGAACCAACATCCTGTTAAGAATCACATAATAAATTTTGTAAATGCAGGAGAAAGAGTTTTTTTTTACTTGGTAAGCATTTCATACAGTTGTTCAAATTAAAAATGAATTCACATTAGGTCTGTAAGAAATTTTGTATGTTTAGGGTAATAATTACTAAGTCATTTTAATATTAATTATAGGTGATTCCGGTTGTCCTCAAAGAGAATATATGATGACCCCAATAGTGGATGCACCGCCAGGCTCAGCTGAAGAGTACTACACTAATCTACATTGTGTGGCTCGCAATACTGTTGAGCGCACAATAGAAGTTTTAAAAAATAGATGGAGATGTCTTCTGGGCCATAGAGTTCTTCATTATCATCCAGAAACAGCTGCTAAAATTATAAATGCATGCTGTGTCTTACACAACATTTGTGACTGAGCACGATTGGGTCTGGATGATATTGAGCATGACGTACCACCCATGGGAGAAATGCAATTGGCACAGAGTGAATTAGAGGTGGATAGAGGTTCTGCCTCCATTGAGCTGCGCAGGGGTCTCGAGGCTCGTGCGCAGCTTGTACAAGAACTGTGGGCAGCTCGGCATCTTAATTAATATTAGTATTTTATAAGATTATATAAATAGTTGACTAAAACTTTTTGTACGTATTAAAAACCAAATAATGTACACATACTATTTGTAATATTTATGAGATAAGAAAATAATTCAAATAATGTAACTTGCAACTCTAAACTTAGTACACACTTAAAACAAAGTAAAACTTAAAATAATACACAATATAAATTTAATTATAGCCTATTTTGTCTCAGGGCATAGGCAATGTTATTTAGGGCATTTGCCACAGTTTGAGAGCCTTCTCTTATGGCTGTTGATAGTAACTCCATCTGTTCTACAGCTTGAGTTAAGTCCCTCGCTGTCATAGTTTCTGCTTCAACCCTCTGCCTCTCTATCTCTGCTAATCTCTCCCGTTCTTGATCCAATATACTCCTTGATCGGAAACGCTGTCGCGGAGGCACGCTAGTCCTTCTAGGACTAGGTTCTCTTGGTGTTGTAGCTGACAAATAAAAATAAAATAAATAACATTTATGTAAGTTATAATTATAACATCATGAAAGATGGCAAACGTAGTTTGCATTGTAGATTTTTTTATTTTGTTTAATTTCATAAAATGTTTTAAGAATTAATAGTTCTTTAGTACTTATGTAACTTAACCTAATTTTATAATTGTGTGTGCATGTGTGTGTATTGTATTGTACTAGAATTGACCGATAACTTGTATGTGTGGTACAAACTGTAAGTTTACGTTGGTTATTAATAAACAAATTAAAAAAAAAAGTTTGAAAGATATTACCTCTCGCAGTCTCCACATTTTGACTAGGAGAATCATGAACCTCCAATTCAATCGCATCCATATAAAAATCTTGGATTGGAACAACAATTTCTGACTGGGTGTCATTCTGGGTTTGGCTCTGCAAATATTTTACAAATTATAGTGTAAGAACATAATCATGACAGTAACGTAACATCCACGCCTGTATTCTCCGAAGTGTTATTCAGAGGTGTACCTATATTGCACCCACATTTCGACAGGTATGTTTAAGTTCCATGTAAAAGGGGGTGAGCTTATTGCCATCAACAAATATTTCAGACTTCAGATGGAAAAATCCCAATTACTCTTTGCCCGACTCGGGAATCGAACCCAGGGCCTCATACTCAGCAGTAGTGCTTGCGACCACTAGACCAAGGCAGTCCATTAATTAGGATGCGTTAAAAGTTTATGTATTCAAATTCATAACTAAACTGACTTACTGTGGATGGGAAATGGATTGGCAGCAACATGGCTGTCTCCTGCAGCAAATTGAAGGCCCCCATCACTGCTACTAGGCGTTGGTCGATGGGTGTTAATGCAGATAAATTCTCTGCGGTCCCACCACCTGTACGCCTCATCGACTGTGCATGCTGGGCACAAATCTTTAGGGCAAACTTTTTGTCAGCCCAATACTAAAAAGGGAAATAATTATACCAATTTATTATTGTAACTGTTGCCATATAAAAGTTAAAAAAAAATGTATTAGGGGATGTAGCCAGTACGTACCTTAGCCCAGCCTTTGCCATCTTTCTGCGCACCGCCTAGTGCATTTAAGGATACTGCTATCTCGTCCCATTTTCTCTTCGTCTGCTGCTTAGCATGAGCAGTGCGCAAAAGCCCCTTGGCGATTCCGGGGTTCTGCTCCAGGAAATCTACAAGAGTCTCCAGCTGTTGATGTGTTGGCCTACTCATCCTGTAAGAGCAATGAATGTTTGTATTAAGCAAAATTGATTAATTCTTTTAATTTAAAGTATTTACAATAATATTTAATAGAATTGTGGCCATACCTTGATATTTTCGTCTTCCTCGGTGGAATACTTGAGGTACAACTAACTTGAGCTTAAAAACGTAGGTACTATCGCCCAAAGTGGACTTTGCAGCGCTTTAACCCTTTTACCGATAACGGCAATATACGTGCCACCATCTAATTGGCGTATTAAATCGAGAAGTTTATTCCCTTTTAATACTGGAATCGTTACTAATACGTTCCCGAATGTACATCACAATATTAAAAAAAAAAAAAAACAGTGGTGTCAACTTTACGAAAAAAAATATTGACATTTGGTAAAAGAAAGTACCCGCTTTTCGTGACTTCAAAATTAATTTAAGAATATCTCATCAATCCTACAGATAAAAAATGTAAGTAAGCTTCTTTTTTTACATAAAGATTTAGTATGGAAGACGATAGTATCATTATTTTAAAAAAAGTCGTCATATTTTATTTGTAAATCCATTTTTCTATGGTGGCGTGTGAATCGCGTTAAAGTGCAACCCCGAAAATGGGTGAAATTAGATCGAAAACTATCGACGAAAATGGGTCTGAAAAACTTCTAAAAAAAAAACTAATTTTTTTATACGCCACTGAACATTTGTTTCCCGAATTTTGACCTCTATGTACAAATAAATTTATTCCTCCCAAACTAGCTGGCCGATTTTGATGAAATAAACGACAAATCAATGCCAAGTATTTAGCGATGAGAATAAAACAAAAAAAAACAACAAAAAATGGCTTTAAATACTTCATTTTTTTAAATACTTGTGAAAAAAGTCACTATTTTTCACTGTTTTTTTCAATCAACTCAAATTTCTATGAAATAAACCCCTTCATCTTGATTTGTTTTATAATTTATTATTATTCTTGACTGTATTAGCTTTCAAAAAAAAAATAATCAAACATTGTATCTCTAAAAATACAGGAGTTACGAATTTTTAAAGTTCACTACTCAGAATGGGCAAATCCAGGTAGAGACCCTTTTTTTATTCCTTTGTTATACCGGTGGCCAGCTGCTATTGTGTTCAATGCTTGGGGAAAAGGGAAGGGGTATTGGTACAGTCCGGCAGTCGCCCGCGCTAGTCCGCTCCGATCACATCGCTGCTGCTGTACTTCAGCTGTTGTTCTCGCATTAAAGTTACAGTTTTTCGTTGAGTTTTCGTTATTGACTACTTGTTACGTTTTTGTTATTGACTGTTTGTTACGTTACTCGACTGTTTTCGTGGTTGTGCTGGGTTGAGATGCCGCGATTAAATGCATTCTCCCCGCGAAAAATCGCTGACATCCATTATTATTATGGAATGTATGGTGGACGCACAACAGTCGCTCGATCGGCATACGTAAATGCATTTCCGAACAGACTTGCACCGTCGGCAAGGAACTTCCAGGAAGTTCATCGGAAGCTCTCCGACATCGGACTTGGATTACAACAACTCCTGTATTTTTAGAGATACAATGCTTGATTTTTTTTTTTTGAAAGCTAATACAGTCAAGAATAATAATAAATTATAAAACAAATCAAGATGAAGGGGTTTATTTCATAGAAATTTGAGTTGATTGAAAAAAACAGTGAAAAATAGTGACTTTTTTCACAAGTATTTAAAAAAATGAAGTATTTAAAGCCATTTTTTGTTGTTTTTTTTTTGTTTTATTCTCATCGCTAAATACTTGGCATTGATTTGTCGTTTATTTCATCAAAATCGGCCAGCTAGTTTGGGAGGAATAAATTTATTTGTACATAGAGGTCAAAATTCGGGAAACAAATGTTCAGTGGCGTATAAAAAAATTCGTTTTTTTTTTAGAAGTTTTTCAGACCCATTTTCGTCGATAGTTTTCGATCTAATTTCACCCATTTTCGGGGTTGCACTTTAACGCGATTCACACTGTATATGCCACTATCAACTTGTAACTACTACATGGTGGCAATATAATGTACACTGCCAGTTAGAGCTGAAGTATTTATGTGTTTCGTATTGTTTTAGATAATCTACAGTGAGCCGGAATAACCCCATATCAGATGATCTTATTGCCCAGGAGTTGGAAGAAATGTTCGGAATTCCAGATGGTATGATTTCTGAAGATGATTTGGAAGAATCGGATTCAGAACAAGGTGCCCAAGAAGATTTGGTAGGGATACTAACAGGTGATGATGTTCTATTTAGTTCTACGGCAATATCGTCTCCATCCTCATCAATTTGCCAAAGTCCTTCACTCCCCAGACTCCAAAGCGCTTCAAGATCTACACCAGCAGCCCCACTTCAAAGTCTTTCAGCTTCAACACTTCAAAGTGCTTCAAGATCTGCACCAATACGTCCACAACATCAAAGCCCTTATACGCTTCGCAAGTAGGTAACAGGAGTTGGACACCAACCACTGTTGAAGAAATCAAGGCTTTTCTTGGCGTTCTCATTCAAATGGGTATTCATGTTTTGCCGAGTATTGAGGACTACTGGACAAGTGACCTTGTACTACATGTGCCAGAAATAGCTGAAACAATACCCCTAAAGAGGTTTCAGCACATCATGAAGCATTTACACCTCAACGATAATTCGCAGATCGGAGATAGTGTTGATTATGATAAACTCTACAAGATAAGGCCTCTGCTTGAAAAATTGAATGATAAGTGCCAAGAAAATGCTATAACAACAAATTCTCAGTCAATTGATGAGTGTATGATCAAATTTAAGGGCCGTAGTAGCCTCAAGCAGTACATGCCTATGAAGCCGGTGAAGCGTGGCTATAAGGTTTGGGTTAGGGCAGACAGCTCTACAGGTTACGTTTACATGTTTCAAATTTATACTGGAAAGACTGATACGACGGAGACAGGATTAGGAAGCAATGTAATCAAGTCATTGTGTGAGCCTTTGATCAGAGCAAATTATCGTGGTCATTTAGCATTTGATAATTTTTTTTCGAGTACTGATTTGTTACAGTATTTGTTCGATCATGAAATATATTCAACAGCAACGGTAAGAAGTGACAGGCAAGATTTACCTCTTTTAGTAAAAAAGCCAAAACTTACTGGAGACAAGGAAGCAGACAGCAAAACTGCAGAGGCTTCTAAAAGACAAATTGCACGGGTGAAAAAGATGAAGAGGGGTAAATGGAAGTGGAGAGTGAAAAGAAATGTTGCGTTTGCTGTATGGAAAGACACGAAACAAGTAAATGTTTTGAGTACTGCTTTTCACCCAAAACAAAGAAGGACTTGCTCGCGCACCCAAAAAGATGGGTCAAAGAAAACTTATAATTGTCCTCAAATGATACCTGAGTACACGAAGCGGATGGGTGGTGTGGACAGGTTTGATCAGAAAAGGACTCCTTATGCTGTGGGAAGGAAAAGCAAAAAATGGTGGAAGAGAATATTCTACTTTCTTATTGATCTCGCGATCACAAATGCTTATATACTATATAAGAGTAATTCACGAGTACATAACGTAATGACCCAAAAGTATTTCCGGATTACACTATCAAAAGAACTGATCAATAACCAGTCATTTCGAAAGAGAAGCTTTCATTCAATGCCCAAATACAAAATCAAGAAAAGTATGCAGAGTAATGAGAGACAGAAAACAGTACACAATATTCCAGATGGACTGAGGACTGAACAATTGGGAGAACATTGGCCACTGGAAATAGAAACATACAAACGTTGTAGATTATGCAACACTAAGATTAATAACAAGAGATCAAAAATAATATGTGGAAGATGCCAAGTTCCTTTATGTATAAGTCCCTGTTTTCGACAATTTCATTTTGATTGAGTTTACTGATTGTAATTTTGCAGACTGATTTTGTAACTAAGATTTTATTATTACTAAGACTAATTTTCTATTGTAACTAGGATTAATTTTTGATGTTCAAGCTAGTAATGTCCACTGATTATATAAACTGATAATTTTTAGCTTGATTTTGTAACTAAGATTATAGGAATAGATTATAAGACTTATTTTTCTATTGTTACTAAGACATCAAAAATTTTATGTTCAAGCTAGTAATGCCATAGCCCTCTATTATTGTTGACACAAGCCATGCTGAGCGACTTGGCAACGTCGCAAAATTTAAACGAGTGGTCCTATTTTTCGGCGCTCCGTTTTGCATGACGATCGATAACGATCACCGAGGTTAAGCAACGTCGGACGCCGTCAGTTCTTTGATGAGGGTAACCGCTGATAGCGTGATGTCATGAGCGATTATTTATATGATGTGTATGTTAATACTAAGCAAGTTGTATGTTAGGTAGGTAGCTTTATTTAAAATCAAAGTCAAAGTCAATCAATTTATTTCCATAAAAATAAACAAATATTTTTCTAAAGAAAATTTTGTAAAATAGTACTCACTCAACAGATAACACAGCAACTCACATTAACAATATAAAATTTACACTAGAGTATTCAGTTTTCGTTTTTTAATTGAGTTACTACTAGTGCTATTAACATTCTTGGTATAATTGTTTAATATAACATTAGAAAAAAATGACAAAATTATTTTATAAATTGCTACAGACGATGCGCCACAAAGTTCACATGTTTTATTTAAATCTATATCAAAATAATCAGACGATAAACTTTTAAATGTTACATTACATGTACAAAGTAATTGCTTCTGATTATTGACATTGACAAACAATTTTTTGTACTCAGGATTATTTACAATATATTCAAAAATACTGGAAAGATGATATAAAATAAATTTAACTGAGTCTTTTGGAATTAATAAGCCACCTCTTTGTAACAAATCAAAATATTCATCACCAGTTAACTCTCCTTTACTCTCAATTACCAATTGCTGACACATTTGCAACTAATCTTACATTGAAACTTTATGTGCTGCTGCTCCACAAACATATAAGAGAGCAGATTCGTCAGCTTCATGCGATTCTAAATAATTTGATTCTAGGATTTCTAAAAATTGAGAAAGGTTGTCATCGCTCATACCAGTAGTTTTCAATTCAGTCAAATTAATATCTTTCATTTGTAGTAATTTATTAACTCTTATTTTCTTTTCAGATTCTAAAATTTGTCGAAAACTAACATTATAACTGCAACCAGATAGTCTACGATAAGCACTAAACCGCATTTCTATATTGTCAGACTGTAATTTGCCTAGTAATACATATTCCATCGACAAGTCTGTTAAACTCTTTAGTACAAAAAAAATTAGTTGCTTAGTAGTTTCACACAAAGCTGTAAAGGTGTCAGAACTTAAGAATGTACCATTCTGAGTACTGTGCCATTTTTCTAGCCAAGCGACAAAATTTTGCAAAAATAAAAACTGCTCATCATTCAAACTTTTAATTGGTTTACAGAATGGTTTAATTAATTTCTGGCCCTTTATTACATTTTTAACATTTACAATATCCCACCATTTTTTTATTATCTTCATAAAACTTGCTGTATCTTTATACTGATTTTCACCATTCAAAGCTGCAATGGTGGTGTCATGAAAAATATTATCAGCTAAAATTACACTTTGGCGCTGCAACTTATTTGGATATAATGACTTGTAATTTAATTTACATGCCCTTTTGACTAAACAGTCCGACTCATTTTTATGGAAATTACATAAATCAACAAACTTTGCCATTTTTAATTTCCCTGTCTCAAAATCAGGAAATGAAAAACTTTTGTCAGAATTTCTTAAATTTATCCAATTATTTCTAATGTTTTGAAAAATATGTACTGGGTCTAAAAGTAATAAAATACTCTTATCAAAATTAACATCACTTTTTAAAGAGTTAAACATATTTTGATTTGCCCTATTATTGTCTGCCATTATAACAGTTACAATTAAACCTAAATTTTTAACAAAATTAATTACCTCTAAAGTAAATTTCTTTAATTCAGATCCTGTTAGTGATTTAATAGGAATCAATCTTACTACTTCTTTTACACTACTGAAATTTTAAGAAACCATGAAACAAAGTACAGTTTTTGCTAAGGAATCACTATTACAAGCATAGCCAACAATATTCTGTGACTTATAGTCGATTTTCTCATCTATGTATATTTCATCTAGTAATATAGAAATATATTTGTCTTTCTCGGTAAGATTTTGTAATCTGTTTTTTAAATAATGAAAGTTGTTACTATCACTATCAGGTGATATATTAAAAGAAGATGAAATGTTGCAACCATCTCTTATGAGGCAAAGTAAAAAAAAATCTTAAAAGATTATAAGCCGCTGTGGAATGATTATAAAATAAAAATGAAAATATAATTGTCAATGTACTGTACTTAGGCTTTTTTGAAAGAAGCAAATGTAACTGTTCACAAATGAATTCTAAAGGTTTACATTGCTCAAATTCATTATCTTGTGCAATAGAATAGGCAGTGTTTAAAGATTTGCAAGCATTACTTATAGATTCTGTGAATGACTGCTCAGTGGATGCAGGATTAGATTCATATTTATGATTTTTAAATCGGCTCAATAAACTTATAAGTTGAGACCAAAGAGAAAGTTTCATGGAACTGGGCAAAATCCATTTCAAATCATTGAAAAATAATTTATTGTCACCAAGAAAAACAGTTACAACTAAGTCAGTATTTATAACTATACTATTCTTAACTTGAATACTGCTATCCAAAGTAGTCTCTAAAGTAAAAAAATAATAAGTACCTTGCTTTACATGGAGTAACCAGGGAGACTCCACATAAGAATTGATCTTACTTACAAAATCATCATAACTTGCAATATTATCTTTATTCATAAAGTCATCAACTGCCTGGACATGTCTGTTCACTATTCTCTCTGAACGTTCACTGGCACTTTTCCTAGGTGGTGGTTTAGATTTACTTAAATAAAAAGGCACATTTTGGAAAATACTTGGCACAGCACTGTCAACTAATTTTAAACGGTCTAAAGGAGCATCGATAACACCTTCCGAAGTAACTTTTTTATATGTTTTTATCACTTCACTCTCCATTAAATGCTTAATGCACACCACAGAGGAGTTAGAAGGCGTCCATTCTTTCCGAGGTATAGCCCTCAACCACTTTCTTCGTAAGTTTTCATTCTTTGGGAATAAAAAAGTAGAAACTGTACCTTCAATCTTCACAGTCTTGTCGTAGTTGGATTTACATTCTGGTACGCAGCACCTCCTCGGCATCTGTGACCAAATATTAAACAAAAATCTAAGTGAAAAATGAACATTTTGATTTTGGAAGTAGTAAAAATGTGACTTGGCTTAATTGGAAGAAAAACTGAGGTTAATTTGCGCTTTTAACAAATGTTACATAGAACTTACCTTTCCAATTGTTATTGAGAAGATTTTCACGTCAAAACACTCAAGATTTCTTAACGAAACCAATAAAAACAAAGCACTGAAAGTTACCATCATAAAGTAATAGACCAAAATGGCGTTTGCAAGTATAATGCGCCAATTTTACGACGGGTGCCACTTCCTTCAAATGTGCGTCTCACATTCACTCACTTTAACTTGGTTGCATTACACTAAGCCAAGTTAGCGTGTTCTGTGGCATAGGACCACTGCGACGTTGCCAGCTCGACATACAGCATGGCTTGTACATTAATAGAGGGCTATGGTAATGCCCAATGATTATGCAGACTGATAATTTTGAAGTTGATTTTGTAGGTACCTAAGATTTTATTATTAGGTCTAAGACTATTTTTTACTGAGAAATTTTTTTTGATGGCCAAACTGGTAATGTCCAAGCTGGCAGTGGCAACCATATTGCCACCATCTTTTTTTTATAGTAAATATTAATTTTTTTTAAATATTTTTTTGGACTTAATTAAAGCTTAATTATGGTAAACCATACCTCAATTTTTATTTTGCTACTACACTTGGATCTTTCTGCCAGTGAAAGGGTTAACTTTTTTAGGATTTGTTGTTTTAGCGGCAACAGAAATAGGTCATTTGTGAAAATTTCAGCTGCCTAACTATCACGGTTCATGAGATACAGCCTGGTGACAGACAGACGGATGGACGGCCGGACGGACGGACAACGAAGTCTCAGTAATAGGGTCCCGTTTTAACCTTTGGGTACGGAACCCTAAAATGGAGCGGTTCATAGATGTGGTCATCTATGAACCGCTATTTAATCTGCAATTTTTAAAACAAAATCGCTTGCACATCGATTTTGTTTTAAAAATTAGCAGTAGGCATATATTTTAGTCGATAGTACTTACTTTAATACATTCCAAACGAAACACTTGAAACCTTTTAGATAACGTCGCTTGAAACACAGCACAAAAACATTAAAATAATATTCACAGTTCGAAGAACCACTAAGATTCAAGTGGATGACAAATGCGCGGGAACATTTTTTAGGCAACGACATACACATTGAGCCATTGCTGTCTAAGTTATTTAGTGTTAAAATATATATAAATCCAAGCAAAGAACACTTAAATGATAATTTATGTTATAATAAATATCAGCACAAATTTATTTATTGATTTAATGAGTAATTTAATATTTTTAAATTTGGTAAATAACTTTTTCATTTGTATGGCCACCACATGACAATCAGTGTAGTCGAACATGCAGTCGACTCCAATCTCAATCTCGATTTCGTTCAAGAGTGCCAATTTTCTGAATATTGGAATTGAAACTGGATCGAATTGGAGTACGATCGAGATTGGGATTGATTTCAAGAGTAAGCCTGCTGGTAAGGTTGCAGCCGAAATTGTAAACTTTTTGGAGTAGTGCAACAAATATACGTTTTCTTTTCTGCTTCGACCTTAGATGGAACTGTTGAATGTGAAATAAAATTTAAATTAACGTTAAGCTAGTTTAGCCAGACCAGATGGTCTTGCCACTATGATGCTGCCAAAGCCTTAAAAAATAATTATGATGACATATGAGAATTTTCAAAAGTTTCAGCGAAAATGAGGTTGATAAAGTTAATTTCCGGAAAGAGGCACGAAATTTATTCAATAAAGTGGCGAAACGCGAGACTGCAATTTTGATTATCTTTTGGCAAGAAGTTTTGGAGAGATTTCAGTTAGTTAATAACTAAAATACAATGCCCTGGTTTAGACGTATGTGAAGGCAACAAGTTCATTGTGTGAACATTATCTATGATTGTGTCATTAAAAGACTTAGTGAACAACATACGACACCAATCAGATCAGAAGTTAAATGAATACGACGAGAAAGCTAAAAACTTAAGTACTAGTGTGGGAATAGACTACAATGACATAAACAAGAGACGCATTACTCCAAAATTTTCAGATAAGTCCACAGGTGAATTCAATTCAAAGATTTAAAAGGGACACGTTAAACATTGTGTTGAATTATGGCTTTAAGTGAAAGGAGCCAAGTCTATGAGATATATAGGTAGCAAAAAATTCAAATTTTTAATGGATTTATAAGACAAAAATATCGAAAACATAGATTTGATTTGCACGTGATATTATTGATTACTATCCAGATGACGTAGACGAGCATTTTGTGAATGAGGGCATTTAATGAAAATCGTTTTTACTCCAATCTTAGCCAGAGTCTTACTTAAAAAGTGTACTCTTGCAGTGACATTTTTACGATCATGTATGAAAATAAACTTATTGACGTGCTCCCTGACTGCTATACCATTTTAAAGATTTTTTTAACTTTGCCAATCACTAGTTGTGAAACAGAACGCTCCTTCTCCAAGATGTCCTATGTAAAAAATAAATATAGGACAACAATGTCGAACCATCGACTAAATCACTTTTTGCCATAAATTGTGATCTAACAAAAGACTTGCAATGTGATGATCAAATAAAAGAATTTGCAGCACAAAAGGCAGAAAGGTTGATGAATTAATTATAATTTATATACCTAACATAACTGTCATACACATAACCTGTAAATTTCTTTTACGAATTCATAATAAATAAACAAATTATTTTATGCTTTTTGTTTTATATTCTTATATATATTATGTAACTATTTCGGTTTCTCTCTCACCAAAAAGGTTGCCTGGAAGAGATTGCTACCACAGCAATAAGGTCGCCTTTTTACAACTAATTCTTGCGTAGATTTAAGTAATATTTATGTTTTTTGTGTAATAACAGTATATCATTATAAAACAGTTTTTTGACATGGCTATTAGTTGACTACTTAGATAGGCCCCTAAGTAGTTTCAGCCCAGGCCCCACAAATATTGTTGATTTCTGGAAGGTTTATTATTGAAGAACAAAGTACCTTTTTGTAAAAGAAATATAAACATATTGAAATAATGGTTTTATTTTATGATTATCTCGACTTTCATCCAATAAACTGGGAAAATTTGATTACCCTATTTTGAAATTAAGTTTAACAATATATTGGAAGGTAAAACTACGAAATCATACATAAACTGTTAGCTTTTTTCATAGCGATTTCAACGATATAAGTTTTATAGGTATATAGATCCCATACTAAACTTTAGAGATATCGTCATTTCAATCATACGCGCCGATAACGCGCAGGGTATTGGAGAGCAGCGGGACGGATGCGCTTGAGTCGCGCGAAAAGTCGGTTGACACATAAGAGGCCAAGATATCACGGAGCTATTATTCTATAAAAGATTCCATAACTCCTTGTGTGTGTGCTTAATCACGCTGCAGGTAGCTTGAGCATGTTGAGGCAAGTGCGCGGGTTTTATGCACCGTAAACTTATCGTTTAAAAAATTGTGGAGGTCTAGCGACTCGAGCGTGTAGCATATCGAGCCACCCGCGCAACTAATTCGCGTGCTCGGCTGCGCGCGCGGGTCACTTGAACAGGTTCAGACGTGTGCAAGCGTGACGTGGAGGACCGATAGGAAGTGGTTTAATTGTTTCTCTGATACTTAATAATAGTAATGAGTAAATTAGATAAGTGGAACGAAGAAACTACTTGTCGTTTCGTACTTTCGTACAAATCCCACGATTGTCTGTGGAATATGGAATCGAAAACCTACAGAAATAAACAATTAAGATAGAACGCTTTAGAAGCAATCGAGAAAGAGATGGGCATTTAAGGTTTTGGTAAAAATGAAATAAAAAATAAAATACAAAGTCTCCGATCTGCTTACAATTTAGAAAAGCTCAAAATCGAGAAATGTCAGTGATCAGGCGCTGGAACCTCAGAAATATATAAACCTTCATTGAAATGGGTTAACATGCTCCAAGAAATAATGGTCAAAGTTTCCGATGTGAAAAAAAAATACAGAAAATGGTGAGTAAATTTTATGATTTTAAATTAAATTTTAAAATATAGATCGTAACATGTTGCATTAATATTAAAAATAATACCTAATAAATATTATGTAATAAATACAAGGTGGGTAGTTAGAGTACATACATTATTTTGGCCCCAGTTTTGAATTTAAAAAATTAAATAACTAATACAGTTTAATTAAATTTTATGAATAAAATTAACACTTAACACTTGTTATCTCCAATAAAACACAACAGAAGTATATCACAACCACTAGCACAATGGACACGCCCTCATCTATACTCAATATCTTTTTTTTATTTTTTTTTTATTCATTCATAAACAATTTTAACATTGTATTTGAATCAAACAATGCTTATAAATTATATAACAATGTCAAATTAAACTACAAGAATTAGAAATTATATAACAATGTCACAATAATTGATTATTTAAAATTATAAAAAGGAATAATAATTGTCAATTCATTAAAATAATTATTAATCATAAGATAACATAAGAATATTAATAATTTACATGTCATCAATTGAATATAAGCACCTTTTCAGCAGGAAAGCCTTCAGTTCGGCTTTGAATTTTACGTTATAAACTATCATCTTTAACTCACGTGGTAATTTATTAAATATATTTATAGACATATATTTATTGTTTTGTTTTACTATATTAAGACTCGGTACACTTTTTTGCTGAAAATCGAAAAACGTCTCGTGCTTTCTTTTTGCTTTCTTTCTTCTATTGTTTCATATTCATGGATGTATTTGGCAAAATTTGTCAACAATATCAGAATAAAAAGGCTTGGGACTGTTAATATCTGAAAGTCCTGGAAGTACTGTCTACACGACTCATCCTGTCTTATGCCAACAATAGCTCTAATTGCTCTCTTTTGTAATATAAACGCTCTTGTGATATTGTAATTGTAGCTATCACCCCAGAACAGAACGCTATATCTGAGTTTGGAATCTACGAGAGTATAGTATACCATTTTTAAATGTTGTATACTGACTTCGTTTCTAAGGCTTCTAAGCACGTAGCAAGCAGAGCTTATAGCACCATCTAAATTTGTAAGCTCATTTTTCCAATTTAGGTGTTCATCTACATGAACCCCTAGGAACTTTATTTGTTCCACTACCCTAACTCTGTCACCATTTAAAGCACAATGAAGCTGGTCCCTGTTCCTAGCTGTCGATCGAAATAACATTAAATTAGTTTTGTTAGAATTTAATTTAAGACTATTGACTGTAAACCACTTGTGGAATATTTGTAGCGCCTCATTTACCTTCAGCTGAAGATTATCAATATTGTCCGCCGATATAATGGCATTTGTGTCATCCGCGAACATGATTGTTTGTATATCCATCTGTGAGATTTCAGTGACGTAGTTTATTAAATCGTTTATGTATCCAGCAATACTATGAGGAAAGGATGGCAAAATTTGAAGCAGATGTGCAAAAGAAATCTTCCTCAAGTATGGTATGGTACAGGAGGAGTTTTTAAAGACTTCATACTAACAACTATGAACTTTTCTATTCTTTCTCACAACAGTTGCAAGCTCTTGCTCAACAGGTGGACAATACTGAGATGCGCAGTCGTCAGAGGATTCTTCTTCTACGTGGAGTCTAAAAGCAGAGGAATGAGGAAACAGCTAAGGTTGTTGCAAACATCATCAAGCAGCGCCTTCAAGTAAATTCCTTCACTGTAGCAGATATCAAGCGATGCCACAGGATGGGCCGAAAGCAAACCAGTAAGAAACCCAGGCCCACACTCTTCAAGCTTCATAGTGTTTCGTTGCGAGACACCATCTGGTTTGCAAAGACCAAATTTACGGGATGACAGTGTCAGAGTTACTGACTCGTTCATGTCACACAGTTTTCATGGCAGCGCGTGAGAGGTTTGGCGTAGCAAAGTGTTGGACCACGGAGGGCTCCGTCTACGTTTTGGGCGCTGATGGACAACGACACCGGATTCTTGCCTTGAAGTGGATCTACAACTTATTCTTTTCATGGCATAGCTACAAGTCTCTCACTACTAATCTCACAATGGTAAATTGATAATCATTGCAAAATTACTAATAAAAGTCAAGTTAATTGAATAAAAAGAAAAAGTCAATAAAATACAAAATGTCAAATAATTATCAATATCAAAGCCAAAACAAAGAAACAATTAAATAACAAAATGTCAAGCATCAAAATACAAAAATGTCAAACAATCATCAAATTACAAAATGTCTAGCTACAAATTACAAAAATGTCAATCAATCATCAAGTTAGGAAATGTCATGCTTCAAATTACAAAATGTCAAATAAATTACGAATATAAAAAATGTTAATTATACAAGCAAAGTAGAAAATATAAATTTAGTAAAGTTAGGCATGACAAGGTCAAATAATAAAATGTAATAGATATTTGATAAATAATACACACGTGTTTATAATAATTATTAAATGTCAATTCGAGTGATTTCCATAATTTCTAAGATATTTGTCATTAAAGAAGTCTGATATGGAATAGTAAGCTTTATTTACTAATAATTTATAGAGCTCTTTTGAAAGCTTTCAATTCTGGTATATTCCTATTTTGCTGTGGTGTGTTATTAAATACACGTGGAACTGTGCAGAAGATGCTATTATGAAGTAATTGTGTTTTGCTTGAAACAATGGCTAATTTGTCCACATGTCGAGATTTAGTCCTGAATTGGAAGAGTTCTAGGTTGGATTTAGTAAATATCGCACATTCATGCAAGGAAGAGTTAAAGTGTTTAGTTTTAAAAAGTATGGTTTAGATGAAACAGTAGATTGTAAATTATACATACTCTTAATAAAACGCTTTTGGGCCCGACATGCGCGGTCTCTCTCTGTAGAAGCACCCCAAAAGATTATTCCATAGCGCAAAGTAGATGCAACATAACCATGGTATGCCGTTAACAGTGCCTGTTCATTAACGCATTTACTCAATCGATGAAGAGCATGTGAAAATTGGGCTAATCTTGAACAAATGTGATCAATTTGTTATTTCCAATTTACTTACCTATCAATATAAAGACCCAAAAACTTTGTGACGCTTCTTTCTTTAATATTTCTGTTTGACTAACTAACATTGAGAGGCTGCACTGTTCTAACCCGTGGCTTAAAATTCATTATTTTAGTTTTGTTCAAATTAATTTGTAAGTCATTTTCATTAAGCCAGTTGATAATAGATGTCAAAGATAAATTTATGTCATTTTCTAAGTCAATAAGGTTTTTACCGGTGAATAGCACAGTGCTGTCGTCCGCAAATAGTGTAATATTATGAGATGTTGCACGTGGCATGTCATTAATATAAATTATAAATAAAAGTGGCCCCAAAATACTGCCTTGGGGCACACCAGAAATTACACTTCTTAGCTCAGAATAAGGGGTTTCTTCAGTGTGGCTAGAAGGATATACTCTTTTTATAGCTGTATATTGTTTCCTATCATAGAGGTACGATTTGATCAGATCGAAAACATTGCCTCTGACGGCGTATGTACATATATACAATTTTTGCAAAAGAATTTTGTGGTTGACATAGTCGAATGCTTTTGTCATGTCCATGTACAAAGCTACTGTTGGTGACCGTCTATCCATCTTTTGCAAAACCCTTTGCAAAAATTTATAATTGCCATGTTAACAGATTTGTTTCTTCGAAACCCATATTGCAAAACCGAAAACAGGTGATATTTTTCAAAGAATTTGTATAAAATATTGTAAATAACTTTTTCAAATATCTTGGAAAACAAAGGTAGTAGAGCTACCAGTCTATAGTTACAAATTGATTGTTTGCTTTCTTTTTTATGCAAAGGTTTGATTAAACTGATTTTTAATTTATCGGGATATATATATGTTGCACGTGGCATGTCATTAATATAAATTATAAATAAAAGTGGCCCTAAAATACTACCTTGGGGCACACACCATGGTCAATCGATAGATTTACAATATTACTTAAAGGTGACGAAATTATGGCTGCGTTCCGTTTTGCGCCAACAGCGATAACGTCACTGATATCGTGCTCACAAACCGTTCCGATTTGATGTTAGCGCGCCTACGTTAAGCAGTTACACGTCACGGATGACGTCACTACCGACGCCATCTTGCGTTCACGGTGATATCATTCACAAGCGTTAGCACTGTGAGCGGCCTGTCACATTTGGCGTTTTATTGACGTTTTATAGACTGAGTGACAACGATATGCCTCACAACTATATTGATCTACTAAAACACTGCTTAGATGGCAACTACTTCCTCTTCCAATGCCAATATCACCTCCAGATCGATGGTGCCGCAATGGGGAGTCCAGTAGCCCCAGTACTGGCTAGTATCTGAATGGAACATTTTAAGGAAAAGGCGCTAAGCATCGGACCTAAGACCATCAGGGTATGGAAAAGATACGTGGACGACATCTTTAGCATCGTAAAAGGAGGTAAGCAGGAAGTAGATCAATATGTGCAACACCTTAACTCCATTCGTCCGAAAATGAGGTTCACATACGAAATGGAAACTGACAGTTCGATGTCATTCTTGGATGTCAAAGTGACTGTGAGACCAGATGGGTCCTTAACACACTGCGTATACCGGAAGCCTACGCACACAGATAGATACCTGCACGCCTCGTCGCACTACCAACCTCGACACCTGCAATCCGTTGTGACGACACTAAAATACAGAGCTCATGATCTCTGTGACCCTGAACATTTGAAGCTAGAGCTAGACCATGTTCAGGAGGTACTCAGGAAGAACGGATACCTGGTACAACGACGAATGACGCGGCCTACCATGCGAGAAAAACATCCAGCGGTAAATAGACAACCGACCTACATGCCCTACATTAGAGGTGTGATAAAATAGGAGCCAAGTTAAAAAACTACTCCATTCCGACCGTATTTACACCAGGGGCCACAGTATACAACATGGCGGGCACACCAAAGGATGTTCTACCGCTACAAACCCCAGGTGTCTATAAAAGCAACTGCAGCTGCGGAAGCTCTCATATAGGGCAAACGAAGTGGACTATCGCTGAACGTATAACCCTTAATAGGGCATGGGCAAACTGAGGGTGATTGAAACAAAAACGCAGTCAATTTGGCATTATGGGTGTATAGTGAAGTAGGATTGTAAATCTTTTCATCCCCAAGTGTTTTCAGTTTTTCAGGAAAACTTGTGGGAAAATAATTCCTCTTGCCCATTTAGATCATCACATGTAAGTGTTATGTGGGAAATTATTTCCCTACCTATGGGAAATATATTTCATACACATCCGGTAGTAGGGGCAAGAAAATAACATATTGTGATTATTTTATTACAGGATAATATTTTATGTAAATAAAACACAAATAAATGTAAATATTTATTTATTGGAACATTTCAAAGCAAGGAGCAGCACACAAAGAGACCTTACAAATTTTGCAAATGTATTTGCTGTGTTGTTCCTTTGCATGTGTACTGAACATCCTACACCTCCGAAATTTGGACAATTCTGGCATGTGCGATCCAACATCCGCTTTTCTTAGTTCCTCGGGTACTGCAGTGGCACCTCCTTTTTTGGTTTTGAATACTGGAGCAATTTTTTTTTCGTTACCTCATCTTCTGACGAACATAACAGCGCGGACAGTTGGGTTTCAATATCTGAATCGCGAAGATGTTTCTGAAAGAAAAAAAATCACTACCTTCAGTCTGATTGTGTAACATAAACATTCCTTGCAGGAAAATATTTCCCACTATATGATAAATATTTAAACCTAAACGGGCAACAAGCTAATATTACCCACGTAGTTCTGAGGCCTAAAATTCAGTCACTCATTGTTTTTCATACTAATGAATTACATAAACAAGTAACATGACCCTTTATCTAATAAAAGAAATCAATAGTAAACACTTACCGGTTTTTTTTCAGCATTATCACATTTTTTATCCAAAATCACACAAAAAACGGTGATCTGTTTGACAAAATATTGAAAGTAAAACTTTGACAGCTCATTTTTTTTACTTCGTTCGTTTTGGATACGTGTCTTTTGGCTAATGTTGTAAGTTACCTCATAAAGAAAAAAATGACAGTGACATTTTGTGGGAACATTTACACATTTGACCGTTTACAACAAAAAAATGATGTGGGAATAATGTTCATCTTGCCCTATTAAGGGATAAAGTAGCACATCCCACTTTAATGCGCAGTCGGTGAATGTTCAATATACAGATACGGTTAGTGTGTTTTGCTCCGGTACTTCAAAAATCAACGACACTGGGGTAGAAATAGAATCTTCTACCTCGCGCTCGGAGACGTGACCTCGCTACACCAGTCAGCTTGCGACCACGGGACATGCAACCGTCTGGAAACGTCAAGCAAAATAAGGTATGTAAATACCTAATGCATGTTCGCGTTAATTCGATTCGCGTTAGTTCACGAAAATTAATAAACACGTATTTTTTATTTTTTTGTTTTACCAAAAAATAACAAAGTTATCGCTTATTAAACAATATCTACTTAAAACATATGTTCATGGTCACCCGATGGCTTATCAGCTGTGAGCTCGACGCGACACAATAAAGCGCGCGGGCGCGCTACCTAAAGGTTGAAAGACATACCTACACCGATCAGATACTGTGTTCTAGCTTCAAAATTATTGTTATTCACGTACCTACCGTGCTTTATCAGTCCATAGGATGTTCGCTTCAGCATGATTAATAAGCCATTCACAAGACTCGTCGTGGTAGGTACTTGGGCTACTTCCTGAAGATGTTGTACCGGCTGGTAGTCGTACGGATGGAGACCGGCTGCGTTTAGCAGTCTACACACTGCGGGCTGGCTCACAGGGAAGCGACGTGCTGCGTCGTATGTGCTGGCTTGTGGATCCCTTTCGAAGAATTCAAAGATAAAGTCTTCGACGTCAGTATCCAGGCGAGGTTTGCCATACCCTAGTGCATGGCTAGGGGTTGTGAACTGGCCATGATCCAAAAGCCTTTGGTTGGCCGCTAAAATAGTCCGTTCACTTGGAACTACTGGGTTGTTAACTCCTTGAGCTTGCGTACGAGGTACACTTTCTTGTTCGTACATTGTTCTAGCTGCACGAAGGCTTTCGCACTGAGTAAATAAACTAGTACCGTTTCGTAGCACTCGCGATTTAAAAATCGTTGGGACGTTATTCTAACGACTTACGACCGGGAGTGCGTCGGCGCTTGCGCGAAAGTGTCACACGTGCCACTTTCTCGATGCGCCCGAGTTGACTGGCGCGCGGTCGACACGCGGATCTTGTCCTTTACCACGCCCCGCATCTCGCGTCCCGTACCCCTGTCGCATCGCGCGTGTTAGAAGTAGGTTTATGAAAATATTAAAAAAAAAATACAAACACTGTAGCTAGAAAAGCCTTTTAATATTAAATATCAAATCAAAATATAAATATTACACATTTTGATAGCAACGTTAAATATCCAAATATAATATAGGCAACATATTCTAATTCAATAATTTAATCACAATATTCTAACCAATATTTTATATTTAATTAACAAAGTATACTTATCTGAAATATTCCAGGTACTCAGAGTCAGATCGCACTGACAGGGGGCAGAGTAACGTTCCGATCGACGTCTCGAACAAAAGTGACCGCTCCGCTCGGCGGTCGCTGCTTATATACTCGATCGTAAACAACCTCACTCTGCCCCACCTCTGACTACCGGTTGTGACGTTAACATTTATTACGTTTTATTTTGGTTTAAATACACATTTAATGGTAATAACATATTATTTACATGTTTTTAATATATGTAATTATTTATATAAAGGAATCAATCCATTTTCGTAATAAAAATACATCAAAATAATAACAACATCTCACACGGCCATTCTGAAAATTACTTCGTTCTCGAAGTAATCATTCTAATCTTCTTCAGATGACTCAGTATTCAAAGCTGAAAGAAACATAATTTATTAACACCATTGAACCTGTCGTGATTGGTTCCACTATGTGCTGATCATAGTGTCTAAACCTCTCACCAGGTCAATAACATCAGCATCTCATCAACTCAGGTTGGGCTGTCGTGATCGGTCCCACCACGTGCTGCCTCGTGGTGTCTAGACGTTACACCAGGCCACCTTTGCAGCAACCATCTCATAAAACATATTAACATCATCTTAGGTTGGGCTGTCGTGATCAGTCCCACCACGTGCTGCCTCGTGGTGTCTAGACATCACACCAGGCCACCTTAGCAGCAACAATCTTAAATCACATCAACATCTCACATGGCCACGTCATCCTTGTCGTGTTGGGCCCCCAGACCCTCCACCAAGG
Organism: Euclidia mi; assembly: GCA_944739405.2. Taxonomy (NCBI): domain Eukaryota; kingdom Metazoa; phylum Arthropoda; class Insecta; order Lepidoptera; family Erebidae; genus Euclidia; species Euclidia mi. The sequence continues at coordinate 6,122,759 of OX123209.2, forward strand.
TGACCTCCATGTTTGCCTAAGCCTCTGCGTACACACAAACACACACATACACACGGACACCTATCAGTGAGCTCACTGTATCATTCATCTCTCTCTTTCCATAAAAAACATACTACATAGAATATAATACCTTGTTCAGCCGTCCGATTCTCGTCCAACCATTCACCAGGCCATTTACGCAATTTTTCCTTTGCGATAATAATATTGTGTAATCGTCCTTCGCCACATAATCTATATCTGTCATTATTGAGTATTTCTATAATTTTGTAAGGCCCTTTGAACTTGGGGCTCAGTTTACTGTGGCGACGATGATCTTGATTTACATACACAATATCTCCCAAAAGATATTGTACGTTATCTCTTCTTGTGGTATCAAAACGTGTTTTGTATCTTTCCGCCGCCGATTTCATCTTATTATATGCCAGAGTCCTATCAGCCCTAATATCTGCCATTTGTTCTACATTAGAAGGACCCGGTTCTCCTATATCAGTTAGTCGAGCCTGTACACTGGGAATATTTGCGTCGCGACCAATTAATAATCTTAATGGTGAAAACCCTGTAGTTTTCTGACTAGTTGTATTGAGCGTCTGTTGTACCTTATACAATAAGTTCGGCCATTCTGCCTCATTATTGCACACAGTTGTCAACATATTTATGATTGTGGCGACATACCGTTCGACCTGGCCATTGCTACGAGGGGTACCGGTTGAAATCATATGGTGCTCTATGTTCCATTCTCGAAATAAATTAGATAAAATATCATTAGCAAAATTTGTAGCACGATCCGTAACTATCCTAGAAGGAGTGCCAAACATGGTTATAGAATCACGAATTATTCTAGATATTTCTTCACCACTCATTGTCTTAAGAGGTTTGAGAATACAATACTTTGTAAAAGCATCAATCATAACTAAAATATATTTATAACCTTCATTCGATTGAGTAAAAGGACCCGTGCAGTCTAAATGTACCGTATGGAAGGGAATTGGAGTTTTATCAATAGGATGCAATAGACCTTGGTGAGGACCGCTGTGAAACTTTCCTTTAACGCACACTAAACAATGGGAAATATATTTCTTCACAAATCTGCCAATACCAGGAAACCAAAATCTCTCTAGTATTTTCTGTAACGTTTTTTCTTGTCCAACGTGACAGTTTTCATCATGGTACAAACGTAAGATACTGAGCCGACTTCCTTTTGGGACATATGCCTTGAGTTTATTATCTAATGGGTATTTGTAATAAAGCAAATTATTTTTTATTGCATATTGATTACTTATATCACCGGATTCTACTCGTTCTATTAAAGATAATGTCTCAGGGTCTTTCTGCTGTGCAATCTCTAACCAAGATGATTGGTCTGTTATTAAATTGGCTACTAGTGAACCCTCAGGGTAGTTCGACTTCGAGGCGACTGATACAACAGGATTCCTGCTCAAATAATCCACATGTCCAACATAAATACCTTTCTTATAAACCACCTCGAAATCGAAGTCCTGCATGAAGGTCCACCACCGAGCAACCCTCGGAGAAAGATCCTTTTTGTACATAGTTGATTTAATCGCATTGCAATCAGTGATTATTTTAAATTTTATTCCCAAGAGATAAACACGGAAGTTTTTCAAAGAGTTATATACTGCAAGTGTTTCTAATTCATAAGATGTGTATCTAGATTCCGGCTCAGTAGTGCGGCGACTGTAATATGCGACTACTCTATTGTTTGTACCATGTTTCTGAATAAGCATTGCACCGTACCCAATTGAACTGGCGTCGGTGTGCAACTCTGTAGGTAGTGCAGGGTCAAAAATTGAGAGTATGGGTTCCGATATTAGCTTATCTATGATATATTTACGCGCCGCCTCCTGGTCATCACCCCATTCCCAATTCTGTCCGTTTTTGGTAAGTTTCGTTATACAGGCCGTTCGGGACGCAAATTCAGGAATAAATTTTCTGAAGTAACTCGCGATACCCATAAATTGACGAACTTGTCTCACAGTTTTGGGAATAGGTGAATTTACCAAGGCTTTAACTTTAGTTTCACTAGGACGTACACCTTCAGTCGAAATAATCCATCCTAAATATTCAATGGAAGTTACGAAGAACTGGCATTTCTTAAGATTAATAGTAAACCCAGCTTTAACAAGAGCTGCCAAGCATAAATCTAAATATTCTAGGCCTTGTTCATGGGATACACATGGTATAAGCAAGTCATCAATGTAGACCCTAAGGAACTTCAGATCTTTTACTGCTTTAGATATAGCGCGTTGAAACACAGAGGGTCCATTGCATATACCGAATGGCATTTTGACATATTCATAGTGCCCATCCGGGGTCACAAAAGCTGTATACTTAATGCTGTTTTCAGCAACTGGTATCTGATGGAAACCATTTTTCATGTCAATTGATATGAAGTACTTAGCTTTGCCTAATTGGTCAATCTCATCCTGAATCAATGGGAGAGGATATCGTTCTTTTTCAATTATAGTATTTAATGCTCTGTAGTCTACACACATTCGGTCACCACCGTCACGCTTTTTTACCAATAGTATGGGACTGGCATAAGAGGAATCACTTTCACGGATGATACCGGCTTGTAAAAGGTCATTAACTATATTCTTAACCTTTTCACGTTCTATCGGGGCCAGACGATAAGGGCGGTAATTTATATTTTTATTTGATTTGAGTTTTATTTCTAATTGACCAGTGTTAACATTGCCAATATAATTTACCGAAGGCAAAACATTAGGATATTTATTAAATATAGTCTGTATTTTATCTTGCAAGTTCGTATCTAAATTTTGAATACACTTTAAAAGTAAATTTTCTTCATGGTTAGTAGTAGAATTTATTACGTTTCTACGTATTACTCTAGTGCCTGACATGTCAGTAACAATAGCAATGTCGGCATATTTGACAATATCTTGCCCTATAATACAATCATAAGAAAAGTCACTATCAGTTACAACGTGCAATTCCAATTCAATACAGACGTCATCAAAGCGAACTGGTACTGTAATCTTACCAAAAGTATTTAAATGACCTGCGCCGATACCATCCAACCTTACAGACCAGGGAGAGATGTGACAACCCAATCGATATGCAATGGACTCCTTAATTATTGAACAATTTGCGCCAGTATCAATCAATGCATTTACAGGATTATTATTAATATGGACTTTTGTAAGACGAAGGCCGGATTGTGTTACACAGTTAACTGGCTTATTACTAATTTGTTTTTCACGATCATGTCGCTGTTTGGACCAGCACTTGTCTATACTGTGACCTTCCTTCTTACAAAAACCGCACCTATTGTTTTTATTGTTATGAATTGGCGACTCCTTCGAATTAGGCTTTGATACGTTATCAAAAGAAGTTTTATTAGAGGAAACATTTTTTGGACACTGGAATCTAATATGACCTTTTTCTCCGCAAGTAAAACAATGCTTTGAACTAAAAGATTCTGAAGCTTGATTAAAACGAGATCGCTTGGCAGCACTAGTATTTGAATCATCAGTTGTTCCGTTTCTATCAAATAATCGTTTTCGCGGATTCTTAACATAACTGGAGAAGAGGGTAATTAATTCATTAGTTGTTGATACTGAACTATTAAAAGAGGCCATGCGAACACTAATATCGCGAACACCCCCACAAACAAGCTCAACTAACTGTTGCTCGGTAAATGCTACTCTCGATTTTTTTAACAGTAAAATCTTTTCTCTGGCATATTCGGCATAAGTCTCCGCAGAATCAGAATTATACAAAACGGCTTTGGTTAGTTTCTCAGTCAAGTTTTTCTTAATTGGGAATAGATCTATTATATCCTGACGGAAAGTCTCCCAGTCACGGTGTTCCGGTTCCCATGTCTCAAACCAAGTAGAAGCAGAGCCCCGAAGGGCCTTACCGGCTTTTGCTACCATTTGTAGACTGCTCCAGTTGAGTTCTGCACCCAGATCTTCTATATTTTGACACCAGTATTCTGCGCCATTGTTCATCTTCTCAGGATGGAAAATAGGTAACACCACATCATCCTGACGGCGGTTTGATGATATCGCCATGCCGATGGATTCCAATAAATTTTTCACAAGGTCCGCATCCATGGCTCACACTGAAATATTAAATAATTCTATTAGATATTGAGAAAAATAGGTAGGCCGAATCCCACTTCTGATGTTAGAAGTAGGTTTATGAAAATATTAAAAAAAAAATACAAACACTGTAGCTAGAAAAGCCTTTTAATATTAAATATCAAATCAAAATATAAATATTACACATTTTGATAGCAACGTTAAATATCCAAATATAATATAGGCAACATATTCTAATTCAATAATTTAATCACAATATTCTAACCAATATTTTATATTTAATTAACAAAGTATACTTATCTGAAATATTCCAGGTACTCAGAGTCAGATCGCACTGACAGGGGGCAGAGTAACGTTCCGATCGACGTCTCGAACAAAAGTGACCGCTCCGCTCGGCGGTCGCTGCTTATATACTCGATCGTAAACAACCTCACTCTGCCCCACCTCTGACTACCGGTTGTGACGTTAACATTTATTACGTTTTATTTTGGTTTAAATACACATTTAATGGTAATAACATATTATTTACATGTTTTTAATATATGTAATTATTTATATAAAGGAATCAATCCATTTTCGTAATAAAAATACATCAAAATAATAACAACATCTCACACGCGCGTGTTTGATAGTATTATTGCAACGAATAACGTTGTGTCTATGATTTCCTTGTTTCTCGGATATTTTTACTCGGATTTGGTGGGATAAAAAAGTAAAAAGTTATTTATGGAAATGTGTTCTATTATTGAGGGTCCTTATGCACTGGTCCCGTAGACATTGCTGCGGTCCCGGTGCAGAGGAAAGGTACTTAAATTAGGCAGAACTCCAAATCTCGTATTTTAAAAATGACATCGAAACTGTATTTTGAGCGACATGAGATTAGATTTATTTTTGGGTTATACTAATAAAATTTAATATCATTATCGTCTAATTTAACTTATATAGTTGCAGCGATGTTAGGTTTATTGGGAAGAATGGGATTTCTGATTGCTAATTTTAATTTTAATATTTTGTAATGTGAGTGTAATTTTTATTTCATGATTATGGAAACTTTTCCGAAATAAATGATATATTATTATTCCTTTATTTATTTTTCTTCAGATTTCACGTACATTTTTAAATAAACAATAAAAAATAAAATACATTTAAAAATATAAAAAACCGTGGGATCCCACCAGCAACGGGCACAGAGTCCAAGCTGTCGGTGGTTAGGGCTCCAGAGACAGGAACTTCCTCACAATACGTGCCGTGTCGAGAAGTACTGCCTTTTGCATCAGGCTCTTGACCCAAGCACCCAACGCGAGCCTCTTAAGGGGACGATCGAGGCTCTTGGCTATTAGGCCATTAACCGTTACAACTATCGGCACAAAAATTGCCGAGTCCACATCCCACATGTCGACAATCTCGTGAGCCAAATCCAGATATTTAATCTGTTCTCGTCTTTCACGAGATTCTCGTCATGAGGAATGGTGACATCAACAATTATTGCGAGGCGCGCTGATCGATCTATCACCACAATATCAGGTTTGTTGGCTACAACAGTCCTGTCTGTGACGATAGATCGATCCCAGTACAATGTGGCATGGCCATTTTCGAGAACTGGCTCTGCCACATACCTGTAGTACGGTACCTCGATGTCTACAAGTTTGAATTTCAGAGCAAATTGCTGGTGAATGATTCTGGCTACTTGGTTATGTCTGTGCAAGTACTCGCCGTTAGCGAGACATGAACAACCGGAAACAATATGCCTGAGGGATTCACCGGGCTGGTGACACGCACGGCAAATATCACTAGTGCCATCCCTCAGGATATATTTCCGGTAGTTATTCGTCTTGATAACTTCGTCAGCAATTGCACAAAGGAACTCTTCTTTCCCCAGTGACATCACTGAAGCGTAGCCAGTTCACCGAGGCCAATAGGTCTACATCAGGTCCATACAGGGCCCGATGGAACCTGCCATGAAGCTCCTTGCTCTGCCATACACGCTTGCGATCATCAGTACTGAGTACTACAGGTATGCGCCAGTTCTCCTTAGCCAACTTGAGCGGGGTGAGTCCATTGTCCACTGCGACAACATCTCGATGCATGTCCACGTTCGCCCGGAGAAAATATTCTCAGATTGCACACCTCGCGGTTGAGTAGGGTCTTCACATTCAGAAAGCCGCGACCCCCACACTTCCGCGGGATGTACAACCTCATCACGGATGAACGTGGATGATGCATACGGTATGCCGTCAACAATGTGCGGACTCTTCTGTCCAGGTCGTCCAATTCAGACTGAGTCCACTTGAGTATGCCAAAGGAGTATACAAGAAGTGGCATGACCCAACCGTTGCAAGCACGAACCTTGTTGCCACCTGATAAAATGCTTTTTAATACTTTTTTCAGGCGGCCAAAGAAACGCTCTTGCAACGATTGCTTCATGTCAGCTTCATTGATACTTAAAGCCTGTGACATACCTAAGTACTTATAGATATCGGTTAAGAGAAGCGATCTTAGGTTAATGGAATCTGAGAGTTGGATCTCCTCAGATTCCACCATCCTGCCCTGCTTAACATGAATGAAAGCACATTTATCCACACCAAACTCCATATTGAAAGACTCACTAAAGTTTTGGGTTACGTTTAGTAAATCTAGCAATTGGACATCAGAGTGGGCAAATAACTTCAGGTCATCCATGAATAACAGGTGAGATATGACCTGACCGCCTCTCTGTAACCTGTAGCCTAACCTTGAACCCTCCAGTAATGTACTGAGAGGGTTCATGGCTAGGCAAAACTCAGACTATCGCCCTGAAAAATTCCCCGCTCAATTTTAATACGTTCGCCGTCCTCCTGGATCCTTCGGCATCCTGGATAGCAAAGAATCGTATTCCATTGCCTCATACATGACTTTAAGAAGGTGCGTAGAGTAGTATTTACTTTATACAACTCTAGCACCCTCAAAAGCCATGAATGCGGCACGGAGTCATACGCTTTCTTATAATCTATCCAACATGCCGCCAGATCCTTTCGGTTACGGCGAACTTGTTGGCTAATCGCCATGTCAATGAGGAGGAACTCCTTGGTACCGCGAGCACCCTTCCTACATCCATTCTGAGAGGCTGACATTATAGAATTGTCTTCAACATGTTTAGCTATTTTAGCTCTCAGAATAGATGTAAGAAGTTTATAGCCCGATGGTAGACATGTTATCGGTCTATAATTGCCGGGCTCGCTAGTACTGTCTGTCTTGTGGAGCAGGTGGGTAATTTCAGTCATCATTAATGATGGCAACGACCCAGATTCTACAGCTGATTGGAATTGAGATGCCAAGCGTTCATGCGAACTACGTAGCCACGTTAGCCAGAAATTGTGCAGCCCAGCCAAGCATGGAGATTTCCAATTAGATAATGGACGTACTGTTTGTGCAACAGCCTGGGTAGAAATGGCCATGCATTCCATTTCAGGAATATGTTCGCATGAACGTTCGACATCTTGCATCCAATCACCTTCAGTATGACCAATGGGCATCGACCAGATGCTACGCCAAAACAGGGCTGTGGAGTCCGCATCCGGCCGCTGCACATTAGTGACACCTTGATCTGGTCGTTCCCAGCTTCTGTATACCCACCTCTGGTCCCTCTGGAATGTACGATTAATGACGTACCGGTCCACACGTTTTTTAAATCTACGTATTCGGTTTGCCCATGCATAGACTTTCTGTTTTAGGTAGTCAATGCGCTCTGTGACCCGGGCTATATAATCTTGAGGACTAATATTAGTCCCCGAAAAAGCCCGTTTCACAAAGCGCATTACCCTAGGGCGTTTATTCCCCTCCCTAAAACAGATGAGCTTGCCAATAAGTGCCCTTGCCTCGGCAATACGTCGCTCAATCCTGCACTGCCACGCCGGTACAGCAGACCTTTGTCGTACAACGGTATCAGTTTCAAGAAACTTTACATCAGTTATACGACAAGATGCCACGGCGGTACAGTACAAGATTGAATGTGTATCACTGAGATCCTCACTATTATCTAAATAATTGGATAATAACGAGTCAAGAGCACTTACCAGCGCTATATTTCGCCTATGCATAGGCAACCGCGGCATATTTCTGATATCTGCTCAATATAGACACTGCAAAACAGATCTGGCCTAGTGCTTGCCATAGCATACATCAAACTGCCTATTATTTGCTTACATAACCTTTCAGTGCTTTTATTTGATACATTGTCACTTTCAAATATTTTTGCATTAAAATTGGGGTCTATGGGAGTACATATTGGCTTACAATTATACATATCAAACTTTCTAAGGACATTCTCTAAATAATTTCTTTGGCTTAACTCAATAATGCCAGTTTTCAAAGTTTGCTTTACACTTATACCTAAAAAAATTGAGATCTGCCCTAAGTTCTTGATTTCAAACTCCTTATGTAATACAAATTTAAAATGTGAAATTTCTTTATTATTATTTCCAAAAATTAGAATGTCATCGACATACAATACAAAAGTTTTATCTTTACCGTTACACTTTATATACAAACATGAGTCACATTTGGATCTTTCAAAACCTACTTTAGTAATTACAGAGTTGCATTTAGTATTCCAACATTTTGGAGATACCTTTAGCCCATATAATGATTTGTTTAACTTTACAATATTGTAAGACCCTACGTAAGCACCTTCTGGTAAACTTAGATATACATCTTCCTTTAATTCTACATATAAAAAGGCTCCTGTTACATCCAGTTGAAATATGGTTAAGTTTAATTTAGCAGCTATAATTACAAAATGGCACACATGGATGTCACTGTCAATGTGGCATGCCACTGGAGTTTATATATAAAGCATAAATCTCATTTAAATCATATATATCATCTTGTTCAAACCCTCTAGCGATTAATTTAGCTTTATATTGCAAATTTTCTTTAAACCCTTTTATTTAAAATCCCATTTTCTACTTATTACCTTAATACCTACTGGTGGTTTACAAAATGACCAAGTATTGTTACCTCTTAAAGTTTGCAGCTCCCTGTCGATTACTTGACTCCATTTACAGGCATCATGACGACTCATTGCCTCCTTGTATGTCACAGGTTCAGTCTCTGTAGTTTGAGCACTGTTACAAGTATAATGTGTAAATGCTAGGCTACTGTGGATGAGAATGAAAGTAGGACTTACTCGTCTCTTTATTGTGGGGGTGTACGCCCCGGTCAATATAGTTACGGGTATGTCACAACATGAGCAAGACGAAAGGCAGGAGTTTTGGGAGAGTTTAAGAGAGATTTTGAGGAACTGCAAGGATAATGAAATATTGATCTTGTTAGGGGATTTCAATGGATGGGTGGGAGTAAAGCGAGATGGATTTGAAAGGGTGTTAGGTGCATTTGGTGATGAGAGCGTGAACGAAAATGGAAAAGTACTGCTTGAGATTTGTTTGGAGTGGAGCCTTTGTGTGACAAACACCATGTTTGATCATAAAAGGATACATATGTATACGCGAGAGGCGAAAAATGTTAGAAGTATGATTGATTTTGTGATAGTAGATGAACGATTGAGAAAGAAAGTGTTGCATACAAGAGCATATCGAGGGATCGGCATCCACACAGACCACTTCTTGGTGTTGAGCCGGATAAGTGGGCTCTTTAAAGGATGGCGACACCGAGAGCGAAATGAAAATAGGGTCCTGGAAAGAAATAAGGTAGAAAATCTACAAGAGAAAGATGTGAAAGATGAGTATAAACGAAGATTGATAGCAAAATTTGAGAGGTTCGATTGCATTAATGATATGGAAGAATTATGGCAGGCCTTTAAAGAAGAGGTAGTACGTGTAGCGTCTGAAGTATGTGGTGTGATCAAGAGAAGGAAAATACGAAAGGTTAAGAATACATGGTGGGACAAGGATGTACAATCAGCAGTGTCAGAGAAGAAGAAAGCTTGGTCAGATTGGTTGGCTGCCAGAGCAAATGAAAGAATAGGAAAAGCAACGAGTGTATACATAGATGAAGCAAGAAAGGAGTTTGTTAGGTCAAAAAGAATAGTGAAAGAAATGGTTAAACGGAAAAAAGAGGAAAAGAAAGATGAGTTTGATAGCAGATTATCTGACGATTTCCAGAGGAACATTAAGTTGTTCTGGAAATCCGTTCGTGCAGTTCGAGGAAGAACTCAATCCTCAGAACACACATCCATCAGAGACGAGAATGGAAAGATAGTAAATGATGAATGGAATAATAGGAAAAATGAAGAGATGGAAAGAGTATTTTGAAAGTTTGTTTGAAAGGTCGGCGATAGAGACACCGATAGCTGAAATGAATGGTAACGATAGCAATGATGAAAGCGTTATTGGCGTGGATGAGATCGTGAAGGCAATGGGAAGTATGAAAGTAGGTAAGGCTGCAGGATATGATAGGATTACAGTCGAAATGCTGAAGGCTGGACAGGGCATCATAGTTGGTCAGTTGCAGCGGTTATATAACTTGTGCTGGCCGAGTACCTAATGACTGGGCCACAGCTGTAGTTGTACCTCTTTATAAAGGAAAAGGCTCGCAACAAGATTGCAAAAACTATAGAGGCATTAGCCTTCTCAGCATTGTTGGGAAATTGTATGCAAAGGTACTTATTGAAAGAGTTATGGAAGTAACCGACAAGAAAATATGGGATGTACAAGCGGGATTCCGAAAGGGTATGGGATGCACGGATCAGGTTTTTTCCTTGCGAAGCATAGCCAAAAAGTTTTTGGCCAAAGGTCAAAAGGTCTATTCTGCCCCCGTTATTGTAATTACAGTAAGTGACAAAAAGTGAAACGCGAGAAATTACAGTTTTATATCATGATTTTTAAACGCATATATCTCTGTGATTATATGAGATAAATGAGATATTGAAACGGATTTAAAAAGGTAAACTTGCGTTTATTAATCCTTTATATATTTTTTATGTCTAACGCTGCTATTTATTTTTAAATATAATGAATTGTTATTATAATTAAACCTTTTATCAACCCAACTAACACTTTTTTAAACATTGTTACAGTAAGTCGATAACATACGGTATATATATTTAACGATATATCTTGTTAATGTGAGTTACTGTAACTATGTATTAGTATAGTAGCTTCGAAACTTGTAAATATATATCTGTGTCCGTTTTCTCATCACTCTTCAAGTACTTCAAGCTAACTAAAATATATATGTATATTCAGAAGTATAAATTGAAACGGCAAAACAAAGTGTAGGTAACCTTTACCTGTCACGAGTTACGTACAGTAAATTCATAGTATTAAGCAATAAACTGTAACCATATACTCCCCTTTAGAGATAAGAACCGTAGTACCATAAGTTAGCTGTAAGAAATTTGTATTGAATTAAATCAGTTGAGATTAAAGACTCAAGGAGACAACATCGTGTCTTTTTTAAAAGCTCCCTCGGTTCGCCACGAACATATCTGGCGCAGTCGGTAGAATAGTGGCAGTCGTCGTCCTAGCGAATCAAACTCTTTGCGAAGACACGGCGCGAATCAAACTCTTTGCGTCCGCGCCGCTATCCCAACAAGAACCCGTCGCGAACCCTGGGCAGCAAGAAGCACAGTCACCAGTCACCGCTCAACTCACCAGGCAGATGGAGCTCTACTGGAGGTAAGATCAAACTCTCATACTACTCAGTATCCCATCTTTTGCCGTTTCCCACCACTATAATTACGTTGTGTATTTTATATTGTGTGTGCGTGTATAATTGCCTTTACTGGTAATACATTTAAGTATATAGTGTATATCTGTGTGATCTAAAATCGACACCAGATACTTACACATACTTACCTTAGTTTTAGTTATATACATTTATTATAAATTTATACAATGGCTCAGAACGCCAACGCGCTCGCTGACCTAGCCGCAGCAGCCTCAGTAGTAAATAGTTCAAAACCAAATTACGAACTATTAAATAAACTTATTCCGTCATACGATGGCAGTAACAAATCATTGAACTTTTATATAAGAAGTGTAGAAAGTATATTAACGGCGTATGGTATAACAACAGACGATTCAATAGCGATCTGTCTCATAAGAAATAAGTTAACTAACAAAGCTCAAGAAGCTATTTCATTGGAAGTTGATATCGAAGATTGGACATCTATTAAAGCCGCTCTAATTAATCGATTCGGCGAACACCGAACCGAAGTTCAGTTACTTCAAGAGTTATTACGTTGCACGAAATACCAAAACGAGACGTGCGAACAATTTGGTAAACGAATAGGAGATCTTTTAGACTCACTTTGCGGAGTAGGCCTGTCCACCAACAAGGACAGTGGTTACTATCAAACCCTAGCAATCAGCACATTTATAGACAACCTAGATTACAACGTAGGCTTAGGCGTACGTATTAACCAGCCGACAACCCTTGTCAAAGCTATAGCGTTAGCCAGACAGGAAGAAGCTCGAATCAAACGTTCAGATAGGAAAAGCATTACGCAACCCACTCCGAAACCTAGCATAAAGCCAAACAGTACTTTTCCAGTGCGTCCACAGCAGTCATTTAACAGCCCTCTGTTACCAAACTTCCCGTCGTCAAATACACCTACCTCACGTCCAGCTTTACCAAGCTCTAGTAAACAATACAATAATTACCCTTATAATCAGTATAGTAATTACCCCAGAAATACTCAATTTAATACCCCAAAACCAGCTACAAAACAGGAAGAAAAGGCGTTAGTTCCCGTAAATAGATTAAATCATAATTTAGTAAATAGCGAGGACCGTAGCGAGTCAGTCAGCTGCGACACCTACGCCGCAGAACAGGAACAAGACGTAGACGATTTCCCAGATAACGATTATTTACAGGATTTTCCCCAGGATTGGATAATACAGGAGAAAACATAGATTACGTAGTAGATAAATTACCACATATTTACATCCGCGAATTTGGTGGTCCGTTTCTCATCGACACCGGAGCTACTCACTCATTAATTAGTACCGCAGTAATAAACAATCTTGATAAGGCCTGCGTTAAGTCGGAACCTTATACTATCTCGACACCGCACGGAGAATCATATCATGAGAACGTCGCGTACATCCCGTTACCAGAGATATTCGGATCAGGTAGCACTCATAAGTTTTTGATTGTAGATTTCAGCGAACAGTTTCACGGTCTTATAGGAAGTGATATTTTAGACAGTTTAGGTTATAGAATAGATTACAGTGAGAAAAAACTTTATACTAAAACAACTTCAATAGATTTTATCTATTAAAATATAAAGATTAAACGAAAAATTTACGCACTATCTCGCGCAGTAATAAACTCGATAGATTTAGTAGAACCAAGCACCTCTGCTGATACCCAAGTAGATTTAATAAACGAAATTGACTCATTGCAACCTTCACCCAGTAATATTCCCACGGTTAGCTCAGAATTCCCACGGTCTTCGGAACAACCGCCAGAAAGCGAAAATTTAGACCCTAACGCGATAGACATAAGAACGCTTTTAGATATGCCCACTACACCCGATACCGAGCCTGTAGAGAATAATACCAGTAAGATACTGAATAGTCCCGACGCAATAGATAAACAGCTAAAGCAGTTTCATGTTAGAAAGTCACCCGGAACAGAGTACAGAGTAGAGGATAAATCTAAAAATAATTATACAATTAAATACGTTTACATACCCATTAATAATACGAAAGAGGAAATAATTAGATTTTTACGAGAACATACAATAGCCGATAGAAAGTTTCATATATATTTCCATGACGAAGAATTGTTTCCCTTATTTTGCGAAGTATATGATAACGTTTTCGATCAACGCGGTCCCAAACTGATCCGTTGCCTAACTAGAATAACATTGGTACATGAAAAATCCGAGCAAATAGAAATAATAAAACGATATCATGAAGGAAAAACTATCCATCGTGGTGTCCAAGAAACATATAAAAGAATACGGTAAAACTACCATTGGAAAAACCTTTTACTTAGTATTCAAAAATATATAAACGAGTGCGAAACTTGTCTTAAAGCGAAATACGAAAGAAACCCCTTACGACCTCCTCTAGCATTAACTGAAACACCTACAAAGCCTATGGAACATATGTACATGGACCTTTATACTTCAGATAGCCAAACATTCCTTACGATTATAGATAACTTCACTAAATACGCACAAGCCGTCCCTTTACAAGCAACTACCAGTATTCACATAGCGGAAGCTTTATTACAGATACTCTCAGTAATAGGAGTCCCTAACAAGATTACAACCGATTCTGACCATAAGTATGATAACGAAATTATAAAGGAAATATGTTCTATGCATAAGATAAATATTCACTTTACAACCCCGTACAACCCTAATTCAAACTCCCCAATAGAACGATTTCATTCTACCATTGGCGAATTAATTAGATTGCAGAAACTCACCGATAAAAGCGATAGTAAGATATTAATGCGCAATGCAATTATAGCTTATAATAACTCGATTCATTCAGCTACAGGTTATACGCCCTTTGAACTACTATATGGTCATACGAATAGTCGAAACCCATTAGAATTATTTTATACACAGGAATTCTATCAAGATTATGTGCAAAAACACAAAAACTTAATGGAAACCGCTCAGAAATTAGTCGCATTAAAGTTGTCATCTGAAAAGGAGAAAACCATATTAAAAGCTAATAAAAATAGCGAAATTCCACCTTTTAAGATAGGCGACATAGTATATAAACAGATAGCTAAGTCATCTCGAAGTAAGAAGACCGAGCCAAAGCATTTAGGACCATATACAGTTATACAGTTACACCCTAATAATATTATAGAAATAAAAGGCAAGCATATAAACTCCAAATCGATTAGAGTCCATAGTAGGATGCTCAGACGTCCCTCTTCCATTACAGAGTCTTCTGGTGGCTCGCCGCCGTCAGCACCACCCACGCAGCACCAGACGTCATAGTACAGCCGATAGCTAGCGAATATGGTTTATTAGTTTTAAAAGAAGCTAAAGTTTTACATAAGATAGATACATATAACCTTATATGCACTTATAATGTTAGTTACATATATGAATTATTTAGATTTACTACTAGTATGTATTATAAGTTAGTGTTAGTCGAAAACCGAGACCCACGTATTCAGAACGATACGTTTGTCGTGAACAGATTAAGTATATGATTAGTTTAATAGAAAATAAGTTCTTTTACATTTTACCCAGATCTAGTGTTAGAAATAGACGTGGTTTAATAAACGGTTTAAGTTCAATTATAAAATCAATTAGTGGAAACTTAGATAACGAAGATGCCCTACGTTTTGAAAATGAAATAAACAGTTTAAGGAAAAATACATTCACGTTAGCAAGTAATCAGAAGAATACTATTAGTCTTATGAAACAGTATATAGATGAATATACCGAAAGCTTACATAAAGTTCAGAATAACTTAGATTTATTAGCAATTAACTTAAATAATATTAACAGTAACTTAACTTCGCTTAACTCGCGAATAGATATACTTCATATCCACTTTCAAATTGAAAATAGTTTTCAACAAATTTACGATAGAGTAAACATATTAGAGACAGCAATCTCTTTTGCTTCTTTAGGTATATTACATCCTAGTATCATAGACCCTTTACATCTATTAGCAGAATTAATTAAAATAAGTAAAAACTTTAACTTACCTTTTGAACCTAGAAGAGAAAATATACACTTGTTGGAAAATAGTATTACGGTCAAGGCATACTGTACCTTAACGTCACTTACATTTATATTATACATACCTATTATAAGCCCTATTACCTTTGACCTTTTACACTTATATTCCATTCCTAATCATAACAACCTTACCCGTATACCCGGAGCACCTTACCTTATACTGAGTAATAAGAAGTTTACTTACCTTCACGAGCCCTGTCGCCGCCTCACCGATGACCTCCAAATCTGCGATCATCTGAAATTAGAAGACGTCGACAAGAGAGCCGATTGCATCGTGCAAACCATTCGACATACGCCCGCAACCAATTGCAAGTTCGCCCATGTCGTCACTAGCAATAACAAGATAGAACAACTTCATGAAAACACCTGGCTAGGAGTCATCCCGAAGGAAGACATCATAAAAATGTCCTGCAACGACGAGAACAGTTATCAACGGATAAAAGGAGTCTATCTACTCACCACTACTGAAAGATGTACCATAACTATAAATAGTATAGTACTACAAACCCACCATAGTACTATAACTATTCCAGAGACCATTCCGTTGCCTAGAAATGAAATAGCCCAAGAAAACGTCACTGTGCACAACATAGAGTTGCAAAACATACAGTTGGATAAACTACACTCGCTTGCTACTCTAGCCCGCGAGATGAACATCACGCCGATCACCCCCAGTATCGCCAGTCAACCCAGCTGGACTTCAATCGCCGCATTAGCCGCAGTACTAGCCCTCATACTATACTGCGCCTACAAACAACTCAGATCAAGCCTATGCAGACGCCCCACTATGGTTCGTCTAGAACAAGCTAGCTAGACAAAAACAACTCTTAAATTCCTGGAAGTTAATTACTATTACGAACTCATTACCCCTATACATTGAGGATTACACCTATTAATTATCAATACTACCCTCATTAAGAGCGTCATTAAGGTATGTTTATAAGATGTTGACTATTTAAAGGGCATTCATTTGCATTTTTACATCATATTTGATAGCATTGTTTATGTCACTAAAAGAAATTTGTGAAAGTGTTTTTGTGATGGATTGTATACGTAAGGGTAAGTAGTTATATTTTATTTCATTTTCAACATGGGAACTTCATTCTTTAGTCTTATAAAATGAAATGTTTGAATTTTCACCCACTTTTTTACTCATTTTTTCAAATTCATCGGTCAAATAATAACATGTCCCCACTTGTCCCCACCGTAAAACCTATCATATACGATTCTCATAAGTGTCTAGTAGTTATACGTAAAAAAATTCATTGCGATATATTTGCACAACTAATTTTTATTTATTTTTTTCTTTCAACAGTTTTTACCGTCTCAAGAATGGATTTTTTCGAAGAATGGCTGAAACACCCGAAGGAAACGCGGAATGAGGATCTCTTTCGGTTTATATCTTTGAGATATAACTTTGATGGTGTTACGGAGCAGTCTCTGCGAGATATTAAAGTACTAATCTCAAGATATTCAACGAAATTTGCTGAAAAGTGGAGCAGCTGTGGAAGAAATCGAGAGCGATTCCTACAAAAGTATTCGACGTGGCTGGAGGGTCTTGACATATCTTTCGATGTGTCCGTTTATTTATCTCTGCCAACTACATCTGGAGAACCGGGACCCGGAAGACCTACTAAAGATTTTGAACATTCTAGTCTCAAAACGAAGACACGACGTGTAGACGATCTATTACAGTCCAGAAGTGCTAGTGAATTAATTTACGCCGCTGAAGTGTCAGCTCGAATCTCGGGTCAGAGAAGTGTAGCACGTCAAATTAAAGATGTGACTAGTGATCCTTCAATAACCAAGACCACGAGTGAAGAAAGTGCCCCCAGGAGTTTAACAAGTGAGGAAGCTTTAGCGTACTACGTTGATAGTAAATCAAGTAGCCATAGCTATAAGCAGACTCGGAAGTGGAGTATTAAAGCTGGACATAAGGTGTTTCCGTCAATGTACAGTGTTAGAAAGGCTAAAATAGCCTGCTACCCGTCAGGTGAACAAATTACAGTCAATGAAACGCATGCTGAAATCAAAGTTCAGGCAATTCTTGATAAGACTGCCGAACGTTTAGTTTCAGCACAACAAGAAGTTGTTCATAGTCTGTTACCTTGCACGTCATTCACATTAATCAGTAAATGGGGTTGTGATGGAAGTTCCGGTCATAGTATGTACAAACAAAAATTCACTAATTGTGACGATAGTGACGAGTTATTATTTGTATTTTCTTTCGTTCCTCTTCAATTGAAAGATGAAAGTGGTAATATTGTGTGGCAGAATCCTCGGCCCTGTTCTACAATGTATTGTCGGCCAATAAAGTTTATCTTTTCTAAGGAAACGAAAGATTTTACGATTTCGGAAACCAATAAGGTTTTAGAAGAGATAAACGCTTTATTGCCGACAACCTGCAAGGTGATGGAGACCGAAGTATCTGTCACACATGTTATGCTTTTAACAATGATTGACGGAAAAGTTTGCAATGCTCTGACCGAAACTTCTTCCTCACAAAAATGTTTTATTTGTGGGGCAACTCCAACAATGATGAATGATCTGTCAAAAGAGTTTGCTGCGGACAAAGATAATCTTGGTTTTGGTTTGTCTACGTTGCACGCTTGGATAAGGTGCTTTGAATGCTTGCTTCACATTAGCTATCGACTAAATATAAAAAAATGGCAGTTAAGAACAGCCGAAGACAAAGCTAGTGTGAAACAACGTTCAGATGACATTAAAAAACGATTTAAAAGCGAAATGGGCTTGATTGTAGACAAACCAAAACCAGGGTTCGGTAACACTAATGACGGGAACACCGCGCGAAGATTTTTTGGAAATCCCGAGGCTAGTGCCGATATTACAGGGTTAGATGTTTCACTAATACAAAAATTTGGCATACTACTTCGCACTTTATCATCGGGATATGATATAAATATTGAAAAATTCGTTAACTTAGCTCAAGAAACTAGACAACTTTATGTAAATCTCTATTCATGGTATTACATGCCCGCTACTGTCCACAAAATACTTTTGCACAGTGGCGAAGTAATTAGATCGTCCCTTCTACCTATAGGCCAGCTTTTCGAGGAAGCACAGGAAGCTCGGAATAAGGACTGCAGAAGATTTCGTGAGCACAACACACGAAAGCGATCACGGGAGGCTACGAATAGAGATTTACTTAATATGTTATTGATAACATCTGACCCTGTAATAAACGGTTTACGAGAAGTTCCTCGGAAGAAAATAGGTACGCTTCCAACTGAAGTATTAGATTTAATTGTCCCACCTAGCTGTAAGGAACAAAATGTTAATATGATTTCTACTTTTCATAGTTCTGCCCCTCACGATCATGACTATTCAATGGATGATTCATCTGATGATAGTGATGATAATGAGTAATAGATTTAGTTCTTAGATATTTTATGCATCTGTTATTAGATTTTATAGCGACGTCGAGGGATAAATCACTTTATAAAATGTTCAAAAAATATATTATACACATATGCCCGATAAATGTTTTTTTTTTCATGATACCAGCTCAAATGACAAACTGCCTTGAAAAAAGTACCAAAAACCTTATATCTTTGCTTATTAACCGCATCTAGACATAAAAATCAAATAAAATAATTTTGTCTAGCTAGCTTGTTCTAGACGAACCATAGTGCGCCCGGGACTTCAAGCGCCGCCGTGCGTCACTATGGAGATGGACTACGCGCCGCGTCCGGCAGAGTCAGCAGCAGAGCCTCAGCACAGCGCTTCGCCCTTGCATAGTCGGCCCTGCGTGCAATCCTCCTCCGTACGCAGCCCTTTGGGAAGGGAGGAGTTACGTACAGTAAATTCATAGTATTAAGCAATAAACTGTAACCATATACTCCCCTTTAGAGATAAGAACCGTAGTACCATAAGTTAGCTGTAAGAAATTTGTATTGAATTAAATCAGTTGAGATTAAAGACTCAAGGAGACAACATCGTGTCTTTTTTAAAAGCTCCCTCGGTTCGCCACGAACATATCTCACGTTAAGATTAAAAATTATTAAATGAATAAATTTCTTCGTGAGATATTCTGTTGAAGTCGTAATACGAGTGTACAATAAAAATGCCGATGTCGGATATACGTATGTCAGGTTGTGTATTAGTCTGACATACGTAATTATGTCCAACATTGGCATATTATTGAATTTTTTTAGGGTTAGGAATATTAAAAAGACAAATATAATATTAATGAAACTCTTTTCATAAATATTATATTTAACTTTTTAATATTCTTAATATTTTATTTATTTGTTAAAATCTTAAGCAATAATCAGTCTAATAAACTATTTATAATTCTGTCTCCATGTAGGTATCAATCATACTTATTACTAACAATAATTGAAACAGCTTTACGATTGTAAATAATACAAAAACTACATTCTTAGTACTCGTATCATTAGAATTGAAAAAAATATATACTTATTCCAATAAATATCTCCCATTTACATGAACTGTTGAAACATTTAAAAGTCACTTCTAATTATTATCATAATAATTACTACTAAACTAGATGGCATAAACCAGTCACCTTTGTTATACAAAGTTAATGTTTGCAAATTGAGAATAAAATATCAAAAGCAAAATAAACAATAAAGTAAAATAATGAACACATAAAACATAAAAATATAATTTTCATTATTATTATAACTACAGAGACAACCCACTTTCGACAGTCATTGCTGCTTTGCGACAATATTTCAAATAACTACGTCAAAGTAGAAAAAGTAAAAATAAAACAAATCATGGTGCATATCCCGTTAATTAAATACAATAATAGTGTTAAATCTGTTAACAAATCTATAAATCTATAAATCAAAACATTTCTTCAAGAAGATTTGAAGCATCAGAACATGGTATATTATACCAAAATGCTCGCCTATTTTCTGGCATCAATGGAACTAGCTTTTCTATTATGTCCTTCTTCTTTTCCTATGTTATACCTCTAGGAGTTTATTTAGTAACAAGTCTAAAGTATAAAAATAGTATATATATAGTATATGTATATAAATAGTATATGTATAGTACTTTATTTTGTAACAAGTCTAAAGTATAAAAAAATTGGTCGTTTTGGTCTTTCTTAAATTTCAACTGAAAACAGCCTGTTTTTGCTTTAACTTGCATAATGTCTTTTAAGTAAACACGTGGCGATATGTTTCGTATTTTGTGTTGTGATACACATTCATCATACTCATAAAATTCAGAACAGTTGCGCACGTGCTCGAATGCGGGAACGTCCGGGTTCAGAATTGGACAAGATGCCTTACTCCGCACCACCCCTTGCGTTTATTCGCGATTAGATCAAAAACTTAAGCATATTTACAGTAAATATCGCCCTTACTGATAGATAGATAATGATAATTTGATTTTTACGCCTGTGTGAATTTAACATAAATAAGATATGTGGTCCTACTCCTATATCAACAAAAATTTTATTAATTTTATGTTGACGGTTTTAAGCATAATAACAGTAAGTATACACGTATCGACTCATTTGCTTGAAGTATGCTTACGGATTGTATATATTTTTTTGGAAATTACGCAAATGATGAATACTGTAACTACACTTACTATGAATATGTGTAACACAGATTCCAGATTTGAACATAACACTCTACAGTAACTTTAATTACTGCAAATATGGCAACGAAAATATGAAATAAATAATATATATAAATAAGTAATACAAAATTAAGTCTGTCTACTGTTATTATTTTAACAAACAGTCATATTTTCATAACACATACTGTGATTATACTTGTCGTATCTTTGTCAAAAATATAGATATAAAAAAAAAAATCCATGTAGCTCTTGATTTTTAGATCACGATACTGTAAAAAATGTTATAAAACTAGTAACTCGACTTACTGTAATTATGACAACGGGGGCAGTATTGCGCATTCGTGGATTTGGAAAAGGCTTACGATAAAGTGGTGAGGAATGAAATGTGGTCGGTGCTGTCAATGAATGGGGTGGACAGCAGCCTCATTCGAGCTCTGAAATCCCTTTATGAGGATTCTAGAGCTTGTGTGAGGATAAACGGGGCATACACTGACTGGTTTACCATCGAGAAAGGTGTTAGACAGGGATGTGTAGCGTCGCCGTGGCTGTTTAACCTCTTCATGGACAGTTGTTTGCAAGATTTAAAACATAGTGACTGCGGATTAAGGATGAATGGGTTACTTGTCAAATGCCTCCTTTATGCTGATGATCAGGTTATATTTGCATCTTCAGCGGAGGAATTGCAGGAGATGGTAGCAATCATGCATGGTGCGCTAGAGAGGAAAGGAATGAAAGTGAATATAAGTAAAACGAAAGCTATGGTTTTTGAAAAGGAGGAATGCGTTACGGCTTGTAATGTTTTGAGCGATGGACAGCGAGTGGAACAAGTGAATGAGTTTGTTTACTTAGGAACGTTGTTTACAAGAGATGGTAAGAATGAAGAAGATATTGAAAGGAGAGTTAATGCAGGTAATAGTGTGAATGGAGCTCTGAAAGCGTTTATGAACAGTCAAAACGTGTCCAAAAAGGCACGTTTGGCTGTACATAGAGACGTGTTAGTGCCTACCCTTATGTATGGTAGTGAAAGTTGGGTATGGCAGAAGAGATTTGAAAGTAAAATAAATGCTGTAGAAATGAGAGCACTGAGAAGTATGTGTGGTGTGTCTTTGACCGACAGAGTAAAGAATTGTGTGATACGCGAGTGGTGTGGGGTAAAAGAAGATGTAGTGACAAGCATTGAGAAAGGCATGTTAAGATGGTTTGGGCACATGTAGAGGATGGATGACGATAGACTGACAAAGAAGATATATAAGGCAAGTGTGAATGGAACAGGACAAAGGGGAAGACCTAGGCGGACGTTCTCTGACCAGATTGGAGACATCCTGAAAAAAGGACAAGTCAGAAGTACCCTTAACAGAAGAGCATGCATGAGAAACTTGATGGGAGTGAGTGAAGCAAGTGAGGTATGTCAGGATCGTTGCAAATGGCGTTCCGTAGTCTCTGCCTACCCCTCCGGGAAACAGGCGTGAGTCTATGTATGTATGTATGTACAAGTATAGAAAGACGTCTGTTTTCTGACACGCTTGCTCTTCTCATCGCGGGGTGGTAGTGTTGTAAATGTCATTTCAGTGGAGCTCGATTGGTCAAAGTATGGTTCATAGTCTCTACCAAACATACTTTCATAGGTCGTATCTTCATCAGGGGTAAGTGTCACATCTGACACACTTTCTCTACTTCTACTTTCTGCCTTTTCCATGTCTGTTATAGATTCATTATGCTTTATTTCCTTCTCTACAGTAGATTCCGTCTTTTCCTTTCTATCATTGAGAAATATTACATCTCTTCTGATGTCTATACTATTTTTCTGAGGAAAATATATCCTATAACCTTTTGTGTTGTCACTGTATCCGACTAACGTTCCTTTTTCACCCTTCTTGTCCCATTTATTTCGTTTTTCCTTGGGGATGTGAGCGATCACTTGTTCTCCAAAAGTATTTATGTTATGTATGTCATATTCCTTGTTACACCATATGTCATATGGAGATTTTCCATTTTCCTTGCTATTTCCATTTCTGTTCAAAATAAAAGCCGCTGTATTCACAGCTTCAGCCCATAGCTTCTTGAGTTGGTTTCTTGCACATTACATGGTTCTAGCAGCTTCTACTAATGTCCTGTTTTCCCTTTCTGCTTTCCCATTTTGCTCGGGAGTGTATGGAACGGTAGTCTGGTGTGTTATGCCCTATTCAGAGAATATTTTCTTGACATTTTTATTTGTTAATTCCAGTCCGTTATAACTTCTAAACACTATCACCCTATTTCCGGTTATATTTTCAGCTTTATTAAGTAAATCCTCAACGCAATCCTTAATTTCGTGTTTCGATTTCACAAAATAAACTTGTCTGTAGTTTGAGTAATCATCTTTGAACAAAACAAAGAATCTCGACCCGCCGATTGATGTTTCTTCCATCGGACCGCATGTATCGGCATGTATCAGTTCACAGGGCCTGCAACTACCATTTTCACTTCTTCCGAATGGTAAGCGATGTATTTTCCCTTCTAGACAACTGCTACATTTTGTAGCCGAAGTTTGTTTTATTTCAATGTTGTTTTTCTGTAATATTTTCTTGATGTAATCAAAGTTTTGGTGACCTAACTTTTCATGCCAAAGGTTTAACTCATTTTTTTTGTAGAAACCACTCTGGCTATCTCGCCTTTATAACGCATATTCATGTAATATGAGCTACCAACACGATTTGCAATAGCACAAACATCGCCATCTTTGTAAAATTTACACGAGCTCTCATTTGTTATTACAACGTATCCCTTGTCTGTGGCACGATTAACCGAAAACAAATTGACTTTTAAATCGGGTACAAAGAGTACATTATCTATGACAGTGGTCACCCACTCGTTTCCGTTTTGCACCTCGACAGCCATCTGTCCACTTCCTAGCACACTAATGGCCACGCTATTGCCCACAATTACCGATCTCTGTGAGATGTTTGAAAATGATGAGAATAATGCGCGATCATGACACATATGCTCACTTGCGCCAGAATCCACGAGCCACTTTGTTTCTTGATATTGTTCATAGCTTGAATTCGACACAACAAACGCGTTACTCTTCTTTGACCGTTTATTTTTGTTGAACCAACACTGAGCTTTTACATGTCCAGGTTTACCACAAAAGAAGCACTTATTTTTCTTATCGTCATCAGTATTATTACTCTTGCTATTCCTACACTCATTTTTATAATGTCCGAGTTTATTACATTTGTAGCACTTCACAGTATTTTTATTTTTTGGCCACAAACGCAGACGATGTCTTGATTTTCATCGCCTTTCTCCTTCAGTCTCTCCTCTTCCACCAACAGTCTAGCTACAAGGTTATCGAAAGTCTGTTTATCCTTTGGTGTCGATTCCCACGCAGAAACGAAATGCCTGTACTCGTCTGGCAACGACATAAGTACTTTAGTTATCACTAACTTATTCGAAATTTCCTCACCCATTTGCCTGAGCTGATTCTGCAATTCCTGGGTCCTAGACAAGAACACTGACATTGCCGTCCCATATTCATATTTATATTGGAAAAATCTTTGCTGGACAATGTGAATGCTGGTCTCACTCTTCTGTTCAAAGGCACTTTGTAATTTCCTCCACTTCTCTGCCGATGTCTCGCAAGTTATTAGGTGTAGCATGACCTCCTCTGTCATTCGTGTGACCAGGGTCGTCTGAGCCTTCGCATCCTTGGACTCCCAAATGTTTTTTTCGTCATTTTCTTTTGGTTTTAGACTCCGTCCCTCCACGATGTCCATATAGCCTTTCCCACGTAATAATACTGCGGTTTGGAATTTCCATATGTTCCAATTCTTGGAACCCTCTAGTTTGACTGTGCTGAATTTATAATCGCCTTCCATCTTGCCCAATGTATATTTTCTCACCTTCCCGGAACAGCCTTTGACGATTGAGATAGATTGCCGACCACGCCGTGCGTGTATTTTTTATCTAACCTCACTTTCCGCCGATCAGCGGCAGCTTGCAGTAATTATTTTACCTCAATTTTTGCTCATCAGATAAACTTCTTCGCTGATTACAGCCCTGGGCCCATAACCTGATGTGATTATTAAAAGATGTTTGACTTTGATAAAATGTTTTATTCGATCAGCCAGCACAGTTCTAACCTTAAAGTTTTTCACAAAAGATAAAAAAAAAAGCGAGCGACGACCATGGAGTTTAAAACATTATAAACTCCTTGATTATAAACTAATAGTGTTGTCAATTATGGTGTTTAATTGCACACCTCAGTAAAAGACGAAATTACGGGCAGAGATATTCCACTAAATTTAAGCTTAGAACAATATAAAAAAGCGCCACGAAATAAGTTTTTTGCAGAGTTTAATGTCAAGTTGCAAATACAAGTTTAAGTTTAAGAAAATTTTCATCTCTCTTTACCCTTCTGATTTCGTTATTTCTCTGTGATTTCAGATCCTGTATATGTTCAGGAACTAATAAGGGCCTATGATGATAATTCGTCCGACAGTATTTTGCCTGCAGTTGTACTCGACCAAACGGTTTCACAAACAAACACTGTTTGAAGAAAATGATGTTCCAACTCCACAGGAACGCATCAATAATGAAGTGAACTCTAAATAATTATTTATTTGGAGCGATTCCTGCATTTTACCACTGCTGACTTTATATGAACTAAAAATAGAATAGAATAGAAAAATAGAATTTGGTATGAAAATACATAAAAAATTAAATATTTTTTTGCGAGACGAGACGAGATTGCTATGAAAATGAAGCAAACTAATCCTGCTTATACAATGACTGGCAGTCAGTGCCAGTCCAAAATTAACAGCCTCAAAAAACATACAAAAAAATTTGGATCATAACAATACATCGGGAATGACAGAGTGACATGGCCATATTTTGATAGAATGAACGAGATGTTTGGGCAATCCGGGTGGGCTCATCCAGTGGCTACAGCTAGTAAAGCTGGCCCTTCGGAGACTACACCCACAAATGAAAAAGAAAAACCACCGAAACGAAAAATTAAGTTTGTTTTTGATGATTATTTTAAGACCAAAAAAATATTATGACTGAAATATTAGAAATGAGAAAAGAAAGTTTAAAATTTAAAAAAGAGCAGCACAGGGAAAAATTGACCTATTAAAAAGTATTTGCAATTTGTTTAATAATAAGTCATCATCATCATCATCATCAGCCTATAACAGTCCACTGCAGGACTAGGCCTCTCCTTTGAAAGGAGGAATTGGCCTACTATACCACGCTGGCCAAACGGGTTGGCATAGGGTTTGTATCAAGTTTTCCTTCTCTTGCAGTGATATTTTGTGCATAATATGCTCCCTCTGTTGGCTCTTACGATACCTACAGGATGATATAGGGTGGTGACATTCCGTATTCTTAATCCGTTAGTCTGTTGCAGTGAAAAGGTTTTCTACTCTTGCCTGGGTGTTGATCTGTAGGTCATCGGCGTACAGATGATACGCACAGCGAAGGTCATATGTAAGAAGATTTATTTGCATATTCCAGGACATTAACTAGGGAATTCAATATTCGAACTATAGATAGATCTGTAGATTTTAGATTCGATTTTGACATAAGCTACACACAAAATATGTCAAACACGAATAAAAAATCTATAGATCTATCTATAGTTCGAATATTGAAAATGGCCATAAAAGAAGCTTATGGAAATATTTCTTCTGTTATAGAGAAAATCAAATACCATGAACATAACTGGCAAATATGTGTGGATTTTAAAATGGAAAATTTTCTTCTAGGACAGCAAAGTGAGTTTACAAAGTATCCGTGTTTTATTTGTCTTTGGAACAGCAGAGACAGAGAACATCATTGGACTCAGAAAAAGTGGCCTCTAAGAGAAAAAATTGTGCCTGGAAAGCAGAATATAATACATTCTCCGCTCGTTAATAAAGATCGCAGCCAGTACCTGAAACATAATAAGAAATAACCCTTACTAAAGCTTATACCGAAAGACTAGAATTAAGTGAAAACAAAATGAAAGATTTGCGCGATCTCATTAATAAAAATGGAATACCCAGTTACTATGCAGATTTCTACAATTTGGTACTTTAAAGGACAATGCCAAAAAAACCCAGAGCGAACAGATACAGGTTGTGGTTAAGAACGTTAGTGATATTTATTGTAAGTAAGTAAGTAAGTAAAGTAAGTAACTCCTTTATTGTCACACCATAAACAACGTACAATCATCATGTTACATACATAGGTAAATAGGTAGGTACATTTATATAAGTATAACTCGTTTCAGGTAAGTTGATGATAGGCACGTACACATTGGAATAATTGTGTAAATATGTCACTATTCAATTGGATGGCTAAGCATGTGATATTGCTATTTATTTTCACTAGGGGCGTTTTGTCTCGAGCATAGAAAATATTATTGATTTGAATTTACTGTATCATATAAAGTAAATAAAAATGTTATTTAAATAACGCTACTCACTCTTGCAAGACCATTAACAATAAAAGTATCAATAATGTTAAAAAATAGGATACATTTTTTTGCATGAAATGAAAACACAAGTAACTTAAAAAATGAATTTACAATTATCATGAATTCCAATAAGTTCGAACAGCTATTTAGTACACCATATTCCGTCTCTCTCTTGCTTACTTGAGTATGCGATAGTGATTAGCACTGTCAAACCCGTTTAAGCTTAAGGTGTTTTCACCCGTGAGTGCGTGCGTTAAAATTCATTTCAGCGTACATTCCTGTATAACTGGCGCGGGTGGAAGACAATAGATACAGGCGCAACCAGTGTCTTTGTCTAAAATGCCCATGCGCAGTCCTTAAATAGCCATTGTAGTGATCTGTGCGTTTTTTGCTTTCGGAGTTATTATTACGACTACTTATACAAACTGATTTCTGGACTTTTGATATTGCTTAACGATTAGTAATTTGAAACGGAAAATACGTGTATTACGTGTAACCGTGCACTACGCCGGACTCGGAGACATGGTCTCACACAAGATATCTTCGAATCCCATCGAGACTTCGTTGAAGCACTATTCCGTCACTTAGAACTGCTACTAGAGGTAAGTGCCATCTACTCTTTTATTAACCCTTTGACGACCAAGGGACATATGTGTCCCTAGCACATAATTTGAAAATATATGAATAATTATGAAGCCTATTACCAATTATGATTTTTTGGTCTGTTATTAAACATATTATTAATATTGTTTTCATTAACGGTACAACCTAGGTAGTATGATATATTTTCTATAAAAACTGTAATATGACTGTTCGCTAAGCGCGCACTTACCCTATTTCTCAAAAGTTTTTAGGAACTTCAAAATGTTTGTCTAGAATTACCGTAGGCAGGTAGGAAATTGGTCAGAGTGCACAGTGTAAGCTGTAATACATCTACCTGACCACGATAGACAATATATCCAGACACAATGCACTGCGTTGCACAGTGAATTACAACTAATAATATTATATTTCAACTTACCTGATATCTTCACTGATGTCAAGCTTGAGCTAAATTAGACACATTCATACAAGTATATTGGCCAAAATAAGTGAATGAAGTATCTTATAATTAGCTATTAAGCTGCAAACGCGACGTTTTCAAGACACGTTGGCACGTGGACGTCGATGCCGGATTCACAAACGTTTACAAATGTTCAAAGATACAACTTATCTTTTATCACAAATAAACCGATGCAAGCTGATCAATTAGCGGCAATACACTACGGGTTTTTGTTTTACAACCAAATACAAGATCAAACGCGCTCACAAAAACGGGATCTTCCAGAGCGAACCAAAAGCTAGCTTTTTTTCACTGACCGCGGGAAACGACAAACTATTCGCGAAGCTACCAGGATGTGCTTTTCAATTTATCAATATATCAATTTATTTTAATTACAAAACCAAAGATACGGCGTAAGCGCAAAGCCAAACGAGAGTTCAAGTATTTTCAGAAAACGGAAGTTGACAGTTCAGTGTGACCATAGTCAAAATTTACAATAGACTAAACTAAACGTTACTAAATCGATATAATCGACTTGACCTATCACAAATAATATTTCTATTTCAAACAATGTTTTATATTGTTTTTAGTTGTGCTATAATTATTTCTTGGTCAGTAAATTTATATTATATTCATTAATATAACTATTATTTATTTTTTTATAGTTATAAGACATCATAAACATAAAGGGACACACCAGTGTCCCAGTGGTCCGGAAGGGACACAATTTGTAATAAATTGTTAACTCATTCAACCGATCATTTTGTGAATTATCTTAATTTTTATTGATATTTTGGCAGATAATCTTAGTTTTTTTAAATCTAAGGATGATGTAGGTATTGCTATAAATTTTGAAGGATGATAATATTGATGAAGAAGGTGATTTACACCTTGACGAAAAAGGTCAAAGGAGTTTGATACAGGATCAAAGGGTTTCTGATGCTTCTGATGGTGAAATTGTAGATGTGTAAGGTTATAGTTGTAAGATAATTAAAAACAAATTGTAATTCTATAATAAGTTATTCATATTGAATAAAAACACTATTGCATTAAAATGTATTTATAAAACAATTCTGACACTTCAAGTAATCGATTCCTTTGACATCCATTTAACGATTTATTTAAGGTAATTTAAAAAAAGTTATGGCAACACTGTCGGAGGAAGCGATGGTTGGAGTGGGGTAGAGTTAACGTGGAAAAAGAAAGATAAGATATTGAGTCAGTTGACCGCAGGTCGCCAATAGAGAAACAAGTGACAAGTGATATTTTTACGGTGTACAAGTGTGTGAGATAATATATCAAAGTGTAATTACCTAACGTGCTGGAGTTTTATTTATTGTATAGTCCGAGGGACTATACTGTGGATCATTTTTCTACATTTCAGAAGTGGCACAACGCACGTAAGTAAAACATATTTAATAACACGCGGATATGTTTTAAAATAACATTACTGACGGTAGCAGTGACATGAAATATTTTAACATTTTATTAGATTGTAACGTATTCAAATAATGTTATACAGCTGTTAATAAGTTTAAATTGTTTCGCTACAAAGAGAATATAGTAAACGTTTGGATAATCTTGCAAATTCAACATGTGTGTTGTTTTTCTATGATAGGATTGTATTATCAAATCTTTACCACTCTAATTATTACAACCATTGGTTTTCGATGCACGCTTGTTAAACAGTCAGACTTATGAGTCCACTACCTTCACATGTGCCCAAACTTTCAACTTATATGCATAATAAGTATTAGTGCATTATTATAGGTACAAGGTTTAGTTGGTACGTAGTTTATTATATTATCGATTGCACCCTGCCACAGTGACAGTAACTATCATAGAAAATAAATATCATGATTTTCTAATAAACTACAAAATAAATTAAATGTATTTTCATGTTTTATTTTGTTTCATTGCTGACGTTTTAGTAGAGGTTATGATTCACAATATTATCACAGCTATAATTAATTGGATTTGATCTTCCACGTCCTTTATTTATGATTAAGTTGTCATAAAATAACATTTGTTTTTGTTTTCGAGTTCTACAACATGGATGAGGATGGTGAACGACGCAAATTAGAGACACCGTCGCGAAGCCGAAATCGAGGTGGTGGCTACACAGGTCCCAGCCGATCGCGCACCCGCAGCCGTAGTCGTCTTGGGCAGAATCGAGACCGAGAGCTGAACGTAGACCGGGAACGAGTCCTGCGTCTAGAACGAGAGCTGCAACGCGAAAGGGAACTTTTACGGCAACGAGAGAGAAGTTCGTCACGGACGAGCTACCCACGATTGGCGGAGTGTCGGGTGGACTGCGAGCATCACGATAGCCAGCATCCTGGACGTCCCGCATCACATACCAGGTCACGTACTCCTTCATTTTTCTACTAATGATGTGGCTAAAATAATTAAATCTATAAGGCATGATCTTGAGTCTCGACCAGTACAGCAACAAAAACCTATACTGAATAAAAATATTATTATAATTAGATCACAAGAATATCCTTCCGAATTTTGACCCGGCTATTAAAAACCAGAGGATAGATATTTGGTTAAAGAAAGTCAATGAATGCGCAGCAGTATATGGTTGGGGCAATAGAACCACAATACATTTTTCCCTGCAAAAGCTCGAAGGATTGGCCAAAACATGGTTCGAAAGTTTAGACACCTTTATGTATACTTGGCGAGAGTGGCAAGAGAAGCTAACAAATGCGTTTCCTCACGAACATAACTATGGCTAATGCTTGGAAGACATGTTGAGGAGAAAAAGTAGATTCAATGAACCTATAGAGACATATTAATATGAAAAGTTGGCGTTACTATTTGTGTGGTATTACCGGTAAACGCGCGGTCGAATGCATCATTCACGGAATTAGTGATAAAACCATGAAGTCTAGTGCGCTAGCGTTGCGATGTGCTTATCCAGAACAATTTTAACAATTTCTAATGAGCAATAGGGACACAATTAACTTTCTACAATCTAATAATTAAAAAAATAGGAATATATCAGATAATAGTGATGGTTCGGCGGCAAATTCTAAAAACAGTCCTAGTCTAGGCGGTTATTGTTTCAATTGCAAGGAACGGGGGCATCCATATCTGCAATGCTCAAAACCCTTTGTAAAGTGTAGTACATGTCATAAGATAGGGCATAAAACAGAAAACTGTTTCAATAGATCAGGGAGTTCATCTGCCAGGACGCATACGGTCCATAAGACGATGCGTATCTCTATCCCTAATCCAAGTGCAAAGAATCAATAGCTCGTAATATAGGTCAGGCCCATGACAATATACCAACCGTTATGAGGGGTTTTGGCAATGGTCCGGTGCAGTTCCCTGGTAGTGTAGTTCTTGATCTTGAGACTGATGGTGTCTGTGCAAAGGTAGTGTGTAAAGTCGTAAATGGTCACGTTTTGGTTAAACCATTTTTAATCGGTCAGTCTTTCACGGAACAGCCTCATATTACAGTGTATAAAGACTCTACTAGTTTACGATTTCTAGACTTTGGTTCAGAACTACCTAAAATAGATCTTTGCACCGACTGCGTGACCGATGAGTATAAAGAAGCTGGTCCCGTTCAACTGTTTGATACTGCAAGCGTTAGGTTATTTACTGGCTCGGGGTATGATGGTGAAATATTTGTAATGACTAAGTTAGTGGGTAAATAAAATAACCAGCATCTTATTTGTGGAGGTATATACCCAGTAAGAAACGGACAGGCACACGTGATTGTCTCACCCGTTACTGTACCGGTTCACTTTGCGACGACTCCATCATATGCTGAGCCGAAAAGATTAAGGTCGTAAATCAGGGTAATCAAAGTAGCTTCAGAGACAATGCCTGATAAAGATCATGAGTAGCTAGGAAATAAAGCAATTCGTCAAATTCATATTTAAATCGGACCAACAGTAACTGAGGAGGTTAAACGCTAACTTATCGAACTGTTAAATCGTTTTAATCATTATTTCGTTACGTGTCTCCTCGACCTAGGTTGTCGTAACGTTACTGAGATGAATATTAAATTAAATACTCAGAAACCCGTTTTCTGTAGGCCATACAGGCTTTCTCATTCAGAAAGAGAAAGTTTGTGCCATGACCAAGGAAATGTTGGAAGCCGGAATAATTGGAAGAGTCTACGTCGGACTACGCAAGTCCAATTATTCCAGTGCGTAAGAAAAACGGCAATCCCAGAATATGCATTGATTTTATTGAATGCTAAATTCTGTAACCTTAAAAGAGACATACCGTATGCCTGTTATTGAGGACGAAATTGCAAGGTTGTCAGGTCAGGCATGGTTCATTAGTCATTACCCTGGATCTCATGTCTGGTTATTACTAAGTCCCAATAGCTGAGAATAGTAAACGCTTCACAGCCTTCGTTACCCCGGACGGTCAATATGAATTCAACCGTATGCCGTTCGGTTTAGCGAAATGCGTAAAGGTACCGAGTATATTGTTGGCCTATTAATTTATGGTAAAACGCCGGAGCAATGTTTGGATAGGTTGGAGGTCTTTTACACATTCCGTAACCCTGATAGGCTAATTAGTGACCGAGGTAGTTGTTTTACATTTCACCTTTTCAAACCGTTCTGTTTCGATAAGGGTATCAAACATATTTTAAACGCGGTAGCTAGCCCACGGTCAAAAAGTCAGGTGGAGTGGTTCATTTTGGACTCGCACACTGCACAAAGTTTTAATGACAACGAAAAGGATTGGGATAAGAAACTAGGCATGATTCAATGGGGACGGAATAATACTATACAAAAGACAAGTATTAATAACAAGTAATGTTTGGCTTAAAAATGAACAGTGAGTTGAACCCAATTATGAATGAAATCGCGTTGCCAAAAAAATCCTGACTTGATTTCCATTCGTGACGAGGCTAAGGAAAGGATAGACAGGAAACAAGCCAAGCAAAAGGAATAATACGATAGGGGCAGGAAACTAGCTCAAACATATAGTAGCGGTAATGTGGTAAAAGTATTAAAGTCATCCTACAACAATGATGGTAAAAGCACAAAACTCATTCTTTCTTTTGAAGGCCCCTACAAAATAACAAGATCGTTAGGAAATGAACGTTATAGGATCGCACCGATTCCCGGGTTAAGGCCATGAAAAATAAGCGTAAAACTTATGTCGCCGCGGATCGCTTGCAACCGTGGATACACATCGTGACCCTCGAGGTTAATAATGATGAATTCGATCTGGTAATGATGCAACCAATAGTGAATGATGTTAGGTACATTTACATAACTTTACTTATTTTAACAAATGTTTAAAATAACTTGTAATTGATGTACAAATCGTTAATAAAACCAAATGATAGCGATTGATCATATATATATTATGCTTGGTAACTTATTATAATATCTATTTAATTATTGAGTTCAATAAGTATTTTTGCTGCAGTATGATTTTTTTTTCTTTGCAGGTCAGGAGCGAGAATTGATTGGTTCGCCCCCTGATCTGATGATTGATTCGTTCTTAGACGATCAAAGTCCTTGAGAAGTGATTGGTTCAAGGCAACTACAACTGAGAATTGATTGGTTCAGGTGTAGTAGATGATTCGATCGTTCTTAGACGATCGAAAGTCCTTGAGAAGTGATTGGTTCAAGGCAACTACAACTGAGAATTGATTGGTTCAGGTGTAGTAGATGATTCGATCGTTCTTAGACGATCGAAAGTCCTTGAGAAGTGATTGGTTCAAGGCAACTACAACTGAGAATTGATTGGTTCAGGTGTAGTGGATGATTCGATCGTTCTTAGACGATCGAAAGTCCTTGAGAAGTGATTGGTTCAGGGCAACTACAACTGAGAATTGATTGGTTCGGGTGTAGTAGATGATTCGATCGTTCTTAGACGATTGAAAGTCCTTGAGAAGTGATTGGTTCAGGGCAACTGCAACTGAGAATTGATTGGTTCGGGTGTAGTAGATGATTCGATCGTTCTTAGACGATCGAAAGTCCTTGAGAAGTGATTGGTTCAAGGCAACTACAACTGAGAATTGATTGGTTCAGGTGTAGTAGATGATTCGATCGTTCTTAGACGATCGAAAGTCCTTGAGAAGTGATTGGTTCAAGGCAACTACAACTGAGAATTGATTGGTTCAGGTGTAGTAGATGATTCGATCGTTCTTAGACGATCGAAAGTCCTTGAGAAGTGATTGGTTCAAGGCAACTACAACTGAGAATTGATTGGTTCAGGTGTAGTAGATGATTGATTCGTTCTTAGACCGAAGTCCTTGATAAGCGATTGTTTCAAGGCTATTATAACTGAAAATTGATTGATTAGATTTTAAGTCCCTGAGAAGTTATTGGTTCAAGGCAATTATAACTAAGAATTGATTGTTTCGATTGAAAGTCCTTGAGAAGTGATTAGAGAATGTATTATGTATGGATATAGAGATTAATAGACATGAATTGATTAGTATATGGTATTTTAGGGCCAAATGTAAGGTTATCAGTTATCACTGATTCGTGTATGAGGGCATACACGTTGTCAGGACGGTCGAATGTAAGGTTATAGTTGTAAGATAATTAAAAACAAATTGTAATTCTATAATAAGTTATTCATATTGAATAAAAACACTATTGCATTAAAATGTATTTATAAAACAATTCTGACACTTCAAGTAATCGATTCCTTTGACATCCATTTAACGATTTATTTAAGGTAATTTAAAAAAAGTTATGGCAACACTGTCGGAGGAAGCGATGGTTGGAGTGGGGTAGAGTTAACGTGGAAAAAGAAAGATAAGATATTGAGTCAGTTGACCGCAGGTCGCCAATAGAGAAACAAGTGACAAGTGATATTTTTACGGTGTACAAGTGTGTGAGATAATATATCAAAGTGTAATTACCTAACGTGCTGGAGTTTTATTTATTGTATAGTCCGAGGGACTATACTGTGGATCATTTTTCTACAGATGTGCCTGTTCAATTTCAGGAATCAATAAGCCTGGCACCTGAACCATCGACGTTTACAACTCTTTTACCCAGAACTGGAGCACAAAGTAATCAAAAACAAGTTTTCAGGTGGAACTAAGGAACATACGTGTCAAATAATTTTCGTGATTTTTGTGATGTGAAATATAATGGCTGCGAAGTACAGATTTTTTATATAGTTGATACTGATGTATTGACTCTCTTTGGCATATGGAATCGTTCGAACAAATCGAAAACATCTTCCGAAAACAGCATTCACATAAGGAGTGGGACATGTACACCACAAGTTTTGGGGCATATCCTGCGTATAGTTAATGGAAAATAAAGCAATATACTTATTGATCAACTTTTTGAAACCTTTAGACATAGACACTGGAAGACGACGCAAACCTGGATCAGCGAAAAAAAGTGAAATGCCCTAAAATTGTATCACATATAACAAAAATATGGGAGGATGAGATCATATACATGTTGATCTCATCCTGGACTTTCTACGGAAAGTGCCATATTGTGTGTTAAGCAGTCCGTGAAATACTACACGGATAGGGATGTTTGCGTGCTTCCTAGACTTGTCAAGGGCGTTTGACCTAGTTTCTTATGACCTTTTATGGCAAAAGATGGAACAAATGGGGATTCCAATGGAGGTTACAAATACCTTCAGATATTGGTACAAAAACCAGGTCAATTATGTGAAGTGGTCGGGTGAGTTGTCTGATTCATATGGGTTGGAATGCGGTGTGCGGCAGGGAGGGTTAAGCTCGCCTACGCTTTTCAACCTGTATATCAACGACCTTGTTGGGACGCTCAACAGTACGCGATTAGGGTGTCATATCGATGGAGTGTGTTTGAATAACGTTAGTTATGCTGATGATATGGTGCTGCTGAGCGCCTCAGTGTGTGGACTCCGCAGTCTTCTTAAAATATGTTCTGAATATACAAATCATCATGGTCTTGTGTATAACGTAGCAAAAACCGAATTCATGGTCTTTGAGGCGGCAAAGGGGCAGGTGGAGATCTGTCCAACTATTTCGCTGAACGGTATCCCTTTGAAGAGGGTATATAGTTTTAAATATCTGGGGCACCTGCTTGTTTGTAGTCTCAGAGACGAGGATAGTATTGAACGAGAGCGAAGGGCGCTGTCGGTAAGAGCTAATATGAGTACTCGAAGGTTTGCACGTTGTTCAGCAGATGTCAAAATTACTCTGTTTCGTGCCTTCTGCACGTCGTTTTACACGTGCAGCCTTTGGTCTCACTATACAAAGCGAGCTTACAGCGCCCTTCGCGTTCAATATAACAATGCATTCAGGATGCTGATGGGGTTGTCCCGTTTCTGTAGTGCATCGGGGATGTTCGCCGAAGCCAGAGTCGATTGCTTTTATGCAACGATGAGGAAGAGGTGCGCATCCTTGGTCCGCCGCGTGCGGGGCAGCTCTAACAGTATCCTTAGAATGATAGCGAACAGGCTTGACTGCATATACATAAATAATTGTTGCAGGGTTTCCGCCTCATCGGTGGAAACCTTTTAATATTATGTGCTATGATTTTTTTATATTACTAACATAGTTTTAAGCAAACATTGTTACTAACCTATGAGTCTGTGTTACTTGAATAAATATTTTATTATTATTATTATTATTATAGTGTTATGAAATATATTGATGATTGAAAATAAAATACTATCTTCGATATTATTTTGATCTCTTAGATATCTCAGTGAACAATGCGCATACTGTATAATCAAAGCTTCAGGATGAAATGAAAACTAGCCTACAGATCAGGCAAGCTCAAGTTGGAAAAACGGTTTCTCTGTCAGGCAGCATGACGTTCCTACGACAAAATCAAGTTCAGTTACCAGATCTGTCAGACGAAGACAGTTTCCAACGCACTCCATTGATAACCAAACTTCTGGAAGAGATGTATGAGTTTCTTCAATGTATAATAGAAATCCGAAAAAAATAGTAATTGTGTTGCAAAGTACACCTTTTCTAGACTAATGAATGGAAATGTTTGACTGGATTGTACCTGATTACTACTAGCTTATTACTTTAAATTGTATACCTATCGATAAACAAACATTTTTTCTGTAATAAAGAACAATGCCCATTTCTGGCCCAGTTTAGAACTGATGAACAGCACAATAAAGTTTGAATTAGTTGTTGAATAATCCTTTTTGTTTATAACTTAATTTATAGGCATTACTAAAGGTGTGCCGAGAAACTTATTCAATAAATAGGTTTAAAAAGATGTGTTAACGTCTAAATAGCCAACACGTAATAAATCAGAAATTGCCAGTAAAGAAATCATAATATTAAATCGATTATCACTTCTTCTTTATCGATTTTACGTTTTCTCTACTCAAAATGATTTGAGTTAATAGCAAATCTACTTGGTCCTTAAACATTTAAAATGTGTGCATTTTTAAGGTATATATTATATTATTTTTAAGGTATTATGCGCTTAACTACAAATAAGTTCGATTTTGAACCAAATATATAGATAACCTATGTCCGAAATCCATATCGATTAATCAATATCATTTAAAACTGTAAAATGGCAACACTTTTTTGACTCTTTAAGTAAATGTCAATAATGTCATATTCAGTTTATTTTGTTTGTTACCTATTTGTTTTGCTCGTGCACATTGTTAATGCTTTTTATGTTTTTGGATCTTTTACGACTTCTGGCTTTTTCTTTCGGATTTCTACCCTTACCAAATGATTAACTCATTCCTTTCGAAGCAAAACTACGAAATACTTTCACTATCCTAATAAAAGTGGGTACACACCTAATGTTTTGTGAGCATATAAAAGTACTTCTTGTAATAAAACTATGAATGTGATGGACCTCTAATCAATCTCAAAATTCTAGTTTAACACTCTTTTATCGAATGCAATAACAACTACTACGATTTTTGACTGTCCACATCTGGGCCGGCGTCTCTAAGAAAAATGGGCATTGTTCTTTGCATGCATATATTTACTAGAACAAAAAGTACCAACAACGACCATAGGGACATATGTGTCCCAAAGAATTCCAAAAAATCCAAAACATTTTATTATATTTTAAGTTAAAATTATGTTTATTTGATGCCTAATCAACTGTTTCGTATAGTTATTATCACAATATATAGTCCCATATCCTTATGGTCCTGATGCTCAGGCCACACTACCGGGATATGTCAATAATTATTGCCATAATTTCAACAACGCCTAGGTGTAACCGCGATTTATGGCCATAATTTTACAATGCCAATCAATATGGCATATGCCGGTAGGCAATAGCTCCGGCGGCGGTCTTTTTCGCACATCAAAGAAGATTACCGCAGTAATTAATGCGTTTGTGGCCACACTACCGTTTGTTCAGTGTGCAACACGAGTTCGACGACGACGCACGTATCTACCGATATGGAGTGGTCAAATGAAAAAGCGCTCGAATTTTTGGAGTTATTGCAATCCGAACCGTCTCTCTGGGATACCCGACAGAAAGCTAAAAATTTAAAAGAATCATGTTAAAATAATTGGCACTCATAAAATACCAAACAGCTGCAGCTTCATCCGCCATCTTGAAAAATGATATTTTTACCGCCTAGTTTATTGGCATATCTCGGTAAACTCTAGTGTAACCACACGACTTCACGCAGTAATTTAATGGTAATTTATTGCCATAATTATGGCGGTAACAGCCCGGTAGACGGTAAGGTAGTGTGGCCCGAGCATGAAAGGGTTAACCTACCTACAAGGTAAGTTTAATTGACGTATTTTTATGATCGAAATCCAACCGAAGTAAAGATGGTCATATTCTATTTATACACACATACATAAAGTCACGCCTTTATCCCTTAATTAAGGGGTAGGCAGAGCGTAACAGCCTGGTAAAAGACAGTTTCGCCACGCGTCTGACAAAAATACACTCAAATCCTCGGCTCCTTCTACTGATTTCTACAGTATGTCCGAAAGATAAGCAGCTTCCAGTCTAGCGTGGTTGTGTTTTATTCATATCCCATAATAAATAATAATAATAGATCAATCCCTTACTTAAGTTTTTTGTCTGGATGATACATTCATGTACACAGTCAAACATTACACAAGTGCTGACACTACACTTAAAATAGCCTAATAGAAGTTTAGAATAGGTGGTATTATTTTGTATTCTTTGGTTTAGGTATGTAAATAATCGGATACTTTTATGTTTGTAATTAGAAAGTACATATATTATATAGGGCGTTACATCTTGTTATTTAACATTTGCTCATTTTTTTGACTTGGTTGGATACCGGTCTCGGATTCGATCGCTGCACAATACAAACATTTGTGTGCATGAATATGTCTGTTTGTACTGGTATAGGTGTTTTCAATGTATATTATGCAATTAATTACAATAAAATACAGCATGTCTAACCTTTGTCTAGTTCCTATATGTACCTACAAGCTTATAGTTTGGGACTGGATTAGTGAGATTGTGTGAGACATTATTATTATTATTTAATATTTGAATTCCTTTTTATTTGGTTACAGATTCCTTTTGACGGATCAAGGTCGATTTGTCACGCTTGTTGGTGTAGGATCAACCGCACTTTATATCGTGAACCAATGCGATCGCCTTCACCTGCATCGCGGGATTCTTTCACACTCCCAGGCTTTGCAAGAGTGGCAAACACGTCAAGGCGCTGCATGATGGACAATTGTAATGACCTACAGCTCCGCCAAATACCAAACTGCATAAAGGTGTTTCTCTTGAGTTATTACAATTTGCACATACCAGAGCTGGCTAGAAGACATACCCAACAATGTCACATGACGACAATCCAACTTTAACGCTGAAAATGATCAGGAAATAATCCACATGTATACTACGGCGCTGGAACAGCGGCATTGAACATATTAATGAAATATCAGTAGAAGACCTACACTTCTGGACAGGCTTGAACCATGACCAGTTTAATAATCTTCTGGAACAAGTACCAACACTGAAACGTAGATCGACTACGCCACAAGAAGATCTGGGTATTTATTTGTCTAAAATAAGAACTGGGGAGCCTAACGTACGACTTGGTACCGTTTTTAACAAAGCTAGGGAAGCTATTGACCGAAAAATCCATTTTGTAAGAGCATGTCTTTTTGACGATTTTGTCCCCCGACACTTAGGACTAGATCATATTTCACGAACTGAAATAATAAACCGAAACAGATCTTTGCCTGACTATATCTTTGGAAGTGAAGGGTCGCGTTAGGCGATTTTAATATTAGACGGCACCTACCTTTTTATACAGAAAAGTTTTAACTTCCTCTTTCAAAGTAGAGATGGGTAGGTCCGGATGGACACGCATCCGCGGACCTGCATCACTCACTTTAAGGATGGATATACATCCAACGTCAATTCGGATACCGATCCGACAGTACCGACCACAATCATACAAATTGCAACTTTAATACGTACTGGTACGTATTAAAGTTGCTAGTAGTATCGCTCTAATACGTATCAGTACCGGAGCGGAAACGAAACGCATCAATTGTGGAACTGCATTGTGATAGCGGACCTGGAACCGAGAGCGAAAGGACACGCAATGGAGAACGAGATCACGCACACGATTTGCAACTTTAAAACATGCTGATAGATATGAAAGTTGCTAATAGTTACCGCTCCGAAACGTACCAGTACCGGAGCGGTAACGAAGCACTGTTTATTTATGTTATTATTTTATCTTTATTTTTTTCTGTTAATTATGATTTTATGTTAAATCTGTAGATAATTATAATTAATACTTATCCAACAAGTACAAAAGTATAAGACTGATTTGTGCCATATTTAAAAAAATAATTATAATATAAAATTCATAGGTACCTATTTTATTTATTCTTGTAGGTTAACCTACAACATACATTTGATTAGTCAAGTACTAAATCTAATATGAATCTTACTTATGGTAGGTATTTCACTCCCGAATTCCATAATTCGCATGCATTAGCTACGGATGCGTCATCAGTACCGGAGCGGTACCGAAACGCATCCAGTGCGTGGAACTGAATCGTGAATGGCGGACCGAGAAGTGTCGGGAACTAAATAAAACACTAAGAAGAACGGAATCGCGCGCTCGGTTCCGAATCCCCCGCGTCTATCAGTTCATTCAGTTCACCGGACCCATATGGGTCCGACGGACACGGGACCTGGATGTAGGTCTTTGGAGCTGGATGCGTATCCGGATCTCACTCCGAATTATTTGCGGACCTACCCATCTCTATTTCAAAGAAGGAGTTACAGTCTGCACAAATACCAAAACCTTATCAAGCCTTTTATGATAGTTTGTGCAGATGGGTATATGGTGGATGTAACTGGACCTTACGCGGCTACCACTTCTGATGCGTCAATTGTTCAGCAGATTTTAGAAAATCACGAGGGGCCGATGGAAGAGGCTCCAATTAATTACTTGCTTGAGGAAGGTGAATTTTTTTTACTTGATAGAGGTTTCTGAGCATATGGGTATGTGGTCCATA
Organism: Euclidia mi; assembly: GCA_944739405.2. NCBI lineage: Eukaryota > Metazoa > Arthropoda > Insecta > Lepidoptera > Erebidae > Euclidia > Euclidia mi. The sequence continues at coordinate 6,165,005 of OX123209.2, forward strand.
TGGTTCCATCGTAAAGACACGATGAAACCCAACTCTCTACAGAAAACTACAATAAATCAAGACCCGTGACTTTATGTAGATGGGTAATAGAAGCAATAAACGGCCGTTTTAAACGTGATTTTAAAATATTCCGCAATAAGTTATTTAACAGATCACTACTACACACAATAACAGATTATAAAATAGCTGCCGCTCTTATAAATTGCTTTCAACAACCGTACCAGGATAGTGAATTTACCAATGAAGTTATTGAATCGATAAATATTAACATAAATAAACCGAATCTTCTTGAGAATTACGTGATGCAAAACAATTTGAATCGACAGAGGGCAGCATTTGTCCTGATGCAAGAGAAGGACCTGACAGACTTCCCTCGGCTAAATCACGAGGAATTGATTTTATTTGCTTTGGGTACCTACCACGTTAAAATCGCCCGCTCCTATTGCAGCGAGCACATCAAACGAACGGGCGTGTACCAAATAGAGTTCTTCAGTCATCCAGAACGGATACAACTCGATGAATATCAAGAACATAACACTATATTGATCAGATGTAGAATTCAGTCTAGGCACGTCAGGAGCAAGATATACTATACATATATTTTATGTAAAAGAGAAGACGGTAGACAAGCTATACTAGAATATTATTGCTCCTGCATCCATGGTCATATCATACATTGATATGCATACATGTCATACTCATGATCAGCGTTTAACAGTCCACTGCTAGACTAGGCCTCTCCCTTGAAAGGAGGAATTGGCCTACTATACCACGCTGGGCAAACGGTTGGTATAGGGTTTGTATCAAGTTTTCCTTCTCTTACAGTGCTGTTCTCTGCATAATATGCTCCCTCTGTCGGCTCAGACACCCATGGGTGGATATGAGTTGGTGAAATTTCGTATTCTTAATCCGTCACCACACGGAGTAAGTTTGACTACTAGGTTAGATGAAACCCGTGTTGTGGAAAAAGAGTCGCAATTCAATAGCGACAGTGATTACTTGCCATGTAGTAATGAAGAGCATCTATTGGTAAAAACCAGCTCACTAGAAAGTAACGAGTTAAGACAACAAACATCGTTCTATAAGTGTAAAATATCGATACAAAGCACCTGGATCAAGCATCACTAGACTATAGAAGATATAATGATGTTTAATTGTTTATGGTCAATCGCGCGTTCCAGCTATCAATAGCGATAGCCGATCTGGGAATAACATGGATTGGACCTACCTTAGAAATAAGCGTGCATACCTACGAAACGTTGGGCGAATAAAATGGCTGCCGTTTGGGTTGTACTCAACTCCCTCATAAACAAGACAGCAGATAAATCGATACAAGCATTAGTAACAATCAAAGGAGACCGGCCAAAGTTGGCTTGAACGTGAAAAATCGTCTTAAAAAAAAGTAAATTACTCAAAGTTTTTGTTTTAATATATTATAAATCACTTCCGGTATCGGACGTAAACAAGTGAACCTCTATGTCAATCGTTGTGTTAAAATTAATTTATAATATCTAGTAAAGTGATTCTAATTACCTGAAAACAACAAGACAACGTCCACATAACCTCATTTTCGGCAAGTTACATCAAATTATCTATAACTAACGTTATTAACACCAAAAACTAGCTGTTGAAAGATAACTCCTGTGACTGTTTACATTTAAACGATAATTGCAGCTATATTATGATAAACAAAGAATATCACTGGTTAATATTATTTCGAACACAAACGAATGTAATCAGCTGATTGGCTTCATTTGACATTCGGAACTACCAACATTAAGGTCACGAATTTAGATACCAAAGACTAAAATAAAGCCGTCCATACACTAATAAAGCTGGACATACATTAATATTAAAATGAGTGGAACCGGCAAATGTAACACGTACAACACTACCACAACTAACGAAGTGTGTGTGGAACATGAAAATGTCACTATGCGAAAATTAAGACGCTCAATGTCGTATCGTGACTTATCTCACACAATTCTGGATTCAACCATGACGAGTCTTCCTAATACGTCGATCAATGAAAATAGTTGTTGTGAAGGACTTAGGTCACAATTAGATAAAGTCACCGATGATCTTATGTCCGCTAATAAAGAAATCGAAAATCTTAGTGAAGAAATTTTAAGTTTGAAGAAAGAACTGAGGGATTCCATGGCGGTCATAAATGCATACAAAAAACTAGATTTTACTGAAAAATTTACCTCAATACGATCAAGTGGAAAGAAAAAAAGGTCAACTATACATGATCATAACAGGAAAAATTTAGTCACCTCTTCACCAAACCAAAACGATAGGTCGATCATTCATGTCACTCCTAATATAAATCCAACGACTTCATCACCTGATCAACAGGAAACAACAGATGCTGAGCCTATCCCTACTGATACAAACATCAATAAATATGCATTGCATGAACCTGAATCATCACAGACAACCAATATGGAAGCAAATGAAAATGGAATAGACAAACAGGGATACACGGAAAACCGTACTAACTTAAAGAGAATTTTTATATTGGCAGATCAGCAAGGCAGGAACGTTCGGCAAAATCTCCAGAAAATGTTAGGGAATAACTTTGTAGTGTACAGTTTTTGGAAACAGGGAGCAAAATTACAAGATATTTTAGTTTGCCTTAATAAAACTGAAAATTTAACCGTAAACGATTATGTTATTATTTTGGGTGGTACAAACGACACTAATCCTTTCGAAATTCAATGCAGTTTATGTAGCTGGATTAGAGACCATCCTACAGTCAATATTATAATTTCGGAAATACCCTACAATGTGCATCTTAATGAAAATAAATGTAACTATCTACTACGTCACATTTGTAATTTATATAGTGTGCTATTTGTTGACATGAATTACAGTAAATATATACCAATGAAACAATATTTTACAATTAATCTATGCAGATATTTACTCAAAGAGATTTTACATATTGGTTACAAGATTGAATATAATGCATTTCAAACTATTATTAGAACTAAAAAAGATCAATCTACTCAAACCGATAATATGCTGGCTAATAGGTCTCAATCGTACAATTTAGATGTAAATACTCCAAAGAAGACAAATGTAGTTAGTAATGGATCAAATAACTTTTTTCTTCTATAGATATCTGCACATCTTGCACCAAAACATCAATGGCCTGATATCAAAGTCAGATTTACTTAGTGTATATATAAATGAATTATCTAATAAGGAAATTGACTTGGATTTGTTATGCATAACGGAACACAACATGAAGAAAGATGATATTATTCACCTTAATATTGTAAACTACAAACTTGCCTCATCCTCATCCAGAAATACTAGAAATGGAGGAGCATGTATTCTGCTTAAAAATATTCATGAATTCAGTGTTATTGATACTAGCGAATTTTGTATTCAGAATGTCTTAGAATGTTGTGCTATAGAATTATTAAGACACCGATTGATTGTAGTTTGCGTTTATAGATCGCCGAAGAATAATAAAGATGCTGCATCTATATTCTTAGATAATTTGGATCGTTTGTTGAACCTTTGTACACGAAATAGTAGTAAAAAGTTAGTGCTATGCGGTGATTTTAACATCAACACCTTATCTAATACTAAATTATCAGCGGAATTTAAACATTTACTTTTGAGCTACAACCTGAGAATTAGCATTAACCAGCCTACTAGATTATCGAGCGGCACATGCATAGATAATATTATCCATAATGTTAGGGGTGGCCAGGGCCAAATATTGGAGTTGGCACTGTCTGATCACACAGCTCAACTGTTCAAATGCCCGGTCAAGAAAACGTGTACTTTGAAATATTGGTATGTTTATAAACGTGATTTCAGCATAGACAATAAACGTAAGTTCCTAACATCATTACAAAAGCTTAGTTTCAGCGAAGTCTACACATGTACTGATCCCGATAAAGCCTTTAATTTATTTCATGATTTGTTCAAATTATTTTATGATTTATGTTTTCCGATAGTAAAAAAGAAAATATCCTCTCGTAAATCTCAACATTGGATTACAAAAGGCATTAAAGCATGTAGTAAACGTAAAAGGGATATGTTATGGCAATATAGACGAACACCTTCTAATGCCAACAAACAGTTGCTAAGACAATATGCTCAGAGGTTAAAAAGGGTAATTAAATTGACTCAAAAGTCGCAAAACAATTTCTTAATTAACAACGCAGATAACAAAATGAAAGCGACATGGAATGTAATCAAAAAATCTAAATCAAACTTCCCAAGAGAATCAATAGAAAAAGTAACTGCTGGTATTAAGGAAATACATGAACCAAAACAGATAGCTAACGAATTCAATAATTATTTTATAGACTCGATTAAACCGATAGCACACAGTAATAATAACAGTCATCACTTATCAAACGTAAGTACCTGTGCTGGATCACTATTCATGGCTCCAACGAATGCACTGGACATATTTAAAATAATAAGTTCGCTTAAAAACACTAATAGCTGTGGGTATGACGAAATTAATACAAAGATTATTAAGCTGTCTTCGCATACAATTGCACCGGTACTTAGCTATATCATAAATATATGCATCGAGCAAGGACACTTTCCGTATAGATTAAAAATGACAATAATTAAACCGGTGCACAAAAAGGATAATAAATCTGTTACTTCAAATTATCGACCCATAGCATTAGTACCAGTACTAGCAAAAATTTTTGAAAGGGTCATTTATAAATCACTGTATAACTTCTTTGAGTCTAATGAAATGTTTGCCAAAGAACAATTTGGGTTTCGAAAAAATAAATCGATTAATAAAGCAATCTTCGGTCTGTTTAAGGAAATAATCAGTAACGTAGACAGTAGAATACCAATTGCAGCAGTATTTATGGACATGTCAAAAGCGTTTGACTACGTTGATCACCAGATCTTGTTGAACAAATTGGAAAAATATGGTCTTAGAGGAAATGTCTTAGAGCTAATTAGGTCATACTTAGACAATAGGCGGCAATTTACGGTCATAGACAGAATGTGTCCTATATCAAAGGCTGAAGTTATCTTTAGGTCATCGGTTAGAAAAACCGTATACGGTGTTCCTCAGGGAAGCGTACTTGGACCGCTATTTTTCCTTATATACATAAATGATATCCCAAAATCTACAAAATGCCAGATGGTTTTATTTGCTGATGATATAACAATAATTATACCATCTAAAAATATACAGACATTCGAAAATGACATCACTAATGAAATTGCATGCGTAAATAATTGGTTGATACTAAACAAATTAAAAATAAACTGTGAGAAAACCAAGGTGATGAGTTTTTATCAGAGAACAAACAGACTGAATCTCAACATAACTTACGCAAATGAAAAAATAGCTGAAGCAACAAACATTAGATTTTTAGGTCTTCACATGGACAGTCACCTATCATGGAAGTGCCACATAGACATTATCTGCAAAAAACTAAGCCAATATTCCTTTGCTCTACATAACCTTACGAAAGTAGTCAATGAATCCACTGTTTTAGTTGCTTACAACGCGTATGTAGCGTCTACCTTGCGCTTTGGAATTATTTACTGGGGAAACTCTACAGATATTCAAACTGCTTTTAAGGCCCAAAAAAAATGCTTGCGTGCTATGTTCACATTAAAATCTTGGGAGAGTTGTAAACCATTTTTCAGAAACTTTAATCTTTTGACTTTGCCATGCATGTACATCTTTGAGACAGCAGTCTTCATAAAAACCAATATACACCTATTCGAAACACTAAGATCTAAACGGCGTAATAACGAAATACGGGCCAATGCGCACGCAACTGCATTATATTCTAAAAGTTTTCTGGGAATGGCACCAAGAATATATAATAAGATTCCTAAATATATTGTAACTCAAAATGATCTTCATAGTTTTAAAAAGTTTTTCTATCAGTTTTTAACCAGCAAAGTATACTACTCTGTGAGTGAATATCTGGCGGATGAATATTTGATTTAATAAATAGTATTATGGTATTTAGTCTTAGAATTGTCTAATTGTAGCAAACGAGAATTAATATTGTATTCGATTTCTAAAAAAATATTATTATTCATATATTGACATTGTTATTTGAGCTAATATCTATTGAATTAATTAAAATCTGACTATGTGTATTTCGTTTTTATAAATAAGTATTTGTACGCCTTAAACGGCAAGACATAGAGAATCTATATAATGTATAAACTATGTAACATCTATTTACCTATGTTCGACAAATAAAGAATTTTGAATTTGAATTTGAATTTGAATTTAAATATTGATTGCTATGCAGTAGTAGGAAATAAACACATAATAATGATGGATTTTAAATTACTTTAATTTGATTATAAACGTGTAGGTACTTCAATGGACTTTTAGTAAAATTAATATCCCGAGTTCGATACTCGGGCCGGGCCAAGTGTTGGTGTTGGTTTTTCTGTGAGGAATTCAGCGTTCGGGTTGTGACGCATCAATGTTTTGTTATGACGTCATTTGTGAACTAGTTTTCAAATATCATCATCCTATCGTTATTCCCAACTGCACTACTTACTATCTACTTATCGTACTAATGCAGAAGTTTGTTTTTAGTAAAACCTGAAACATGGCTTGGAATCCGAACCGTGAGGCCCCGGTCAATTTTATGGCGGAGCTATACGGCGAGTCGGATGAGGAGCAGCTGGATGATAAGGAACCAGAATTCATCCTGGAGGAGTGGCTGGAGGAAGTCCCAGACGATGAAGACGAGGTAATTAAAATAATATTTATATTCACAGAAATTGTAAGACGTATTTTGGGCTGATTATTGAATTTCATACATATTTTTGATTTTATAGGAATGAGTCTACATACACGATCGTTATACAAAGGTATCTTGTACTCTATATCTATAGGTGTGGGTGATTTGATGCTTTAAACAGTTAATATTTTTGACGAGGGTGTACTGTATTTTTATTAACTTTAATGAATGTGGAAGTGCATAATAATTTGTATTGTATTGGGTGGAATTTATTTGTTTACTTTAACACTTCGAGGAACACAAAATGCAACTCAATATAAGTTTTATTATTATGACCTCTATAAGCGTTTACTGGTCCTCAAAGCGTTGACAAAAGCATGGCGCCGTTTCTGCTTTTCTGGTTTTTTCATTTAAATTCGTTCCTACGCTTAGACATTATTATTATTTCTTACAGATCTACCTAGAACCTCGCTCCTCGTCACCAGTTGCCCCGCCGTAATCGCCGTTAACTTCGCCAGAGCGCCGCCGAGACCGATCCAGGTCGCCGATCCGCCAAGACCGATCCAGGTCTCCAATCCGGCGTTCGTCGTTGGAGGCGTAAGTTTTAATGACTTATTATTAGTGTAGTGAAGGGCGTACATATTATTATGCTAATAATGGGGCATTTGTTTCAGACTGCCGTCTTCCAACGTCGTTATTCGTCTTTACGACGAAACGGGGATGCCGCTGGGAGACGCAGTGCCGCCATACTTTGAAGACCTGGAATCGCAAGAAATTTTCGTTACCCCAGACGCCCACGCCCTATTTGAAAGTGCAGAGCGTATGCAAGTTGTGTACGATGATGAACGAATCGTTGACAGGGGTGAAGTTGATGTAAATATGGACAGTATGATTGATGAGGGGGGTGCAATTGCAGGCAGGTCTGCTAGAGCTAGGAGTGTTAGAGGTAGGGTGCGAGGTGGACGACGAGTGCGTGTAAGTGGGCGTGGGCGTTCAGGTCGGGGTCGCGGGGGTGGACGTCGTCAACGTGGAGCAGCTACGTGGCAAGTCGGTCACCCACTGGAAGAAATCTGGGTGACCGATGACGACGTCCCTTCCGAACTGCGTGAAATGGCGACGGATGTAATGAGGAGGCGTCAGGAGAGAGCTCAGGTGAGTGCGGCACGTAATAGAAGCACCCGCGAAAGAATTGTAGCTGAAGGGGATGAGAGCGCGAGTGAAATAGAGGAAGACGTGTTTTATGACGCCGCTGGTGGAAGGGATAATTCGATGCTGGAAGGTGAGGATCTTCACTTCGAATGGTCTCCAATGGAGACTTTTCGTGGTGAAGAAGAGCTTTTTAGACCAGAGCGTACTGGTTCTGTTTCGTCATACACAAATCCGTACGTTGCCTTCTGTTCCTATTGGGACGATGGCATCTTACAGACTATTGTGGATGAAACAAACCGGTATGCTGCCAAAATTTCTTCTGCCGCCTTCCAGTCGGATTGGTATGAAACAAACTCTCACGAGGTGTTGTGCCTTTTCGCGTTTTGGATGATGACGGGAATAATCCGGTTGCCTACTATATGTAGCTACTTTTCCACCAATGCGCTACTGAAAACCGAGATTTTTTCCCGCATCACCACGCTGAGGAGGTACAACAGTCTCAACAGGGCTCTGCATTTTGTTGATACCGATCCTGCCACTGACGCCACGTACCCAACCAACAGTGACGCTGCAAGCTTTGATCGAATGCACCGTCTGAGGCCAATTATTGATCACCTTAATTCAAAATTTTAAGCCAACTATATTCTGTCTAAAGACATTAGCATAGACGAAAGTCTCACTCTTTGGAAAGGTAGGCTAAATTTCAAACAGTATATTCGGTCGAAGGCTGCAAAGTTTGGGATAAAAACTTTCGAACTCTGTGAGAGCGCTACCGGCTATTTGTGGTCTTTTTTGGTCTACACAGGAAAGCAGAGCTCCTTTGACCTGGAAGGCCACATGTCGAAAAGCGCCGCAGTAGTTCGCAAGTTAATTAGACCCTTGCTTAATAAAGGACATCGTTTATTTATGGATAATTGGTTCAATTCTCCTGTACTAGCACGCTTTCTTAAACGTAATGGTACTGACTGCGTCGGTACCTTACGTCCATCTCGACAACATGTACCTACACTTGTGACACAGGCTCCGCTCCGGCAAGGGCAGCTCATTGCACGGCATTCTGGGGACATCTGTGTATTGTCATGGCAGGACAAGAAAAAGGTCAATATGATATCGACCTGCCACGGCTCAGCCGTTGGCCTTTCTACTGTGGCATCCCATCCGACATCTCGTCCATTGCCATACAAGCCACAGATGGTCCTAGATTATAACCGGTCAATGGGTGGCGTTGATCTTAAAGATCAAATGCTCGAGCCGTACTTGCTTGAGCGGCAACGGTGTTCCAAGTGGTACCTCAAGCTTTTTAAGCGCTTGCTAAACTGCTCCATCCATAATTCACGTGTCTTGTTGGAGTCATCTCTGGGTGCCCGGCAAGACAACCTCAAATTTCGCCTAGAACTAGTACACGCCATTCTCACCCATCATCATCATCTCATTCCATTAAGTCGTCGTGCAAACGCATCTCATAATAGAACAGCTTCATTCCCACACATCATCCATCATACACATTGGCCAGTTCGCGTAGCGCAGTCAGCATATGAAGCAAGTACAAACCGCCAGGGCCGCAAAAAGTGCGTCGTTTGCTTGGAGGCGAAGAAAACTACTCGAAAAGGTTTCAGGTGCGAAGACTGCGACGTACCGCTATGTATTGAGAACTGCTTCAAATCATATCATACCATTCCACGCTAACATGCTTTGCTTTTTATCTGTTTTCTTCTTTTCTGAACCATTATTTGTGAGTTTACGATGAGCGTGTATGTTATGTGATAGAAGAATGAAGAATCTTGTATGATTGTTATATTTTGAATCTGAGTGATTGTGTAATAAGATTAAATTATACCATTCTTGTTATAGCTTTGGCCCAATTCTCGTATTTTTACATGACATTGATATTATATTTTGAATTGACTCAGAAGCGGTATTCTGATAACCTTATGTCATTATCGTATAATTGGAAATAAACAGTTCGTCGTTGAAACATATTTTGACACTTGTTTCAATTTACGATCTCGTTACGATTTCGTTCAATTATAGAAGAATACGATTTTTGTGACGTAAGTATAACACTGACATTATATCGAAACTGTATTTATTTAGGAGAATTGGGCCCCTTGTTTAAGGTTCAGTAGAACGCTCGAATTATGTGTTTTGCAGGGCAACTTAGCTCAACAGGATAGGCAATTCTTAAAGTAAGCTAGCCCACTGATATAACTACTGCGATTCTAGTACATTTTAGCAATTTCATAGCATCATGCATAATGCATATTGTTTGTTTTTGATATTGAAACCATTTTTATACTTTGAAAGCACAGTAGGTACGTGCTTATAATTACTTATAATTTAAATCCATGAGTTTCACTGACCGAGCGTTTTAAAAAGTAGGTATGTGTATAATTACCTAGCAACATAATTATATTTACTACGAAGAATTAATAATCATATTCATATGTAAGAATAGTGAAATACATAACTTGATTTTTAGAAATAAATAGACTCCACTTCATCTTCATAACTATAAATTATTACTTTTCTTAGGCAACCAAAACTATCTTATTTTTATCTATTTGAAATTTGTGTAGTCAAGTCAATACCAGGTATAGGCTTACACTTCTAAACTAAAATTGTAATAGTACGAATCTAACAATCTGAATTGTTTATTTTTGCAGTTGGTCAGAATCACGTAAATTTTATTTGTAAAAATATTTCTCAGTGAACACAAGTCATATCAATAGTACGCCATCGGTAAACAATTACGTCACCATGAATTAGTAGACTATCAAAAACTGCCAAAATAGACAATTATTATGTCAATGATCAACCATTCAAACACAATAGGGTATTTGACTAAAAAAATCGAATTAGTCCGTCAGTTAGATTATCGAAAAGTATTGGATACGTATTTTTTGTTTTATCGATACAGTAAAAAATAACGTCAAAAAATAAGTCAAATACCCTATTGTAAAGGCAACCTAAAGCACAAAAAGAAGCAGCTGTTTTTAAACATTTTAGTACATATAAATAAGTATTCCTACACGTTCACACAATGTTATTTAGTCTAGTGTGTGTCTGTGTACTAGACAACTGATGGATGGCATGTAAATTTGAATACATATGTATAAATATTATTAAACACCCAGACCAAATCAAACAGTCATGTTTATGCACACAAATGTTCACTTGTGCCAAAATATTGTATGTCGCTAAATATAGCTCGTATTTATTGCTACACTTTTTGAAATTTTACTGTAAATAAAACAAAAACTATGCATTAAAATTTATTTTTATTTACCAGTAATGCACACACATGTTCACTTGTGCCAAAATATTGTATGTCGCTAAATATAGCTTGTATTTATTGTTACACTTTTTTAAATTTTACTGTAAATAAAACAAAAATTATGCATTACAATGTATTTTTATTTATCACTAATGCACACAAATGTTCACTTGCGCCAAAATATTGTATGTCGCTAAATATAGCTTGTATTTAATGTTACACTTTTTGAAATTGTACAGTAAATAAAACAAAAATTATGCATTTAAATGTATTTTTATTTATCAGTAGTTAGTACATACAGAAAATGATATCCGATCAAAATGTCAATAACTCACTCAAAAGGTATGCGGCACATCACTATTGCATAACCTAACTTTTGTGCAAAAAATACTCTTTTTCAATTATAATTATTTTTCTTTTTTATGGGTAAAGTAAACTAAATGTTGATTTCATCGTAATATATAGATTTTCATTGACCAAATTTCAAGGTAAATACACATAAACTCCCTATAAAAAAAATCAAAACGAAAGCGCTTGTAATTTGATCCATTGCCTAGTTTATTTATGTACTATACTGATTTCGTTCATTTATTATCAAAGAAGGTATTTGAAATGTAAAAAGTAATAGTATACCTAGTCATTCATAGCAATTCTGTATGTCGTAAGCCATGTAAAGATTATACTCATAGCTTTGAACTTGCGACGCGTACACAGCCGTCGGCTTATCTCGGTATCGTATTTCAAGGTCTGTTTATAGAAATTGTGAGACTGAACATACTTTATTGTTTATTGTTCAGTGAAGAATTGTTCTTGTTCATGGTGGTATAATAAGTGGTTACGATATTTATGGATAAAACATTCATTTATATCGTCCTAAACTTTTAGATACTTGAAAACACATTTACGAAATCTTATAAGATCTTGTTGTAAACATATGATGATCCACTTGTCGTCTTATTGGTATTTGCAATTAGGAAAACTATTCATAAATACAACACAGCTTACAGAACAACGATAAGTGGTCTCGTTTGTTTTTTATGGATGTTTATCTGAAGTGAGTCATAAGTGCGCGATAACACGCGCCATGTTTACGACCAAAACATAAACACCATAAAAAGTGACGTAAGGAGTTTTGACAGCTGATGGGTTAATATATTATAAATATTGATCGCTATGCAGTAGTAGGAAATAAACACATAATAATGATGGATTTTAAATTACTTTAATTTGATTATAAACGTGTAGGTACTTCAATGGACTATCTGAATGGTTGGTTTGTGACGTTTGTGTTGCCTTGTAAATAATCGGTGGAAAATATCGTTAAAAAGTGTTTAACAAAATCACATTTTAAAGCGCTTGCCGAAACCTGAAAGTACGTAGGTATATATATTAGGATACTTTTTTATATTTTTTTTAGACGAAAGTCATAATTAACGTAAAATAATGCTATTATTTTTAATAATATCATAATGGTAAAGTATGTTGGGTATTTATTTTCATACTCCAGCAACACTTGACTAACTTGTCAGTTCTGTTAATTGTTAGGTACCGTCATTAACTAGATTTGAGTTCGTTTCAAGTGATCGTATTGTGGATTTGAATTTGTGTTAGCTGTTCCTTTTCTACTTGTGCTTTCTAAAAGGACTCCTAATATTCTCCTCATGACGACCATGGCTTACCTGCGGACCCAGTACCCGCTTCGAATGATGACTTGTGCTTGAACATGAATGCATGAATGCATTGCATCAATTGTGGTACCAATATTGACGTGTACGACAAGTGAATACTTCAATGGATTGCACCGCAAGTGGTATGTATTTGGCATTTCAACAACTTACTCACATCTATCATTTTTTAACAATGTGTTTATTTCATTATTCAACTGACTTGGTACTAAACTTCAAAGAGTAATATTTTCTACTTAGTTTACGCTATTGAAAATTAATATTTTAATTCCAATTTTAAATTGTTCACGCCCAGGCCTAAGTCCCATACATTGTGGTCGGTCTCCTTTAGAAGTAAACCTGTGCAAACCAAAGTTTATTACAAAGATCAAGGATTGTCCCCACTGAAACCATAATTAGTATCAAGTTATACATCGGGGTTTAAAGTGAAAACTTTGCAAACATTAACACCTTCTTTGAGGGGGAAAATTAAAAGAACTATGTTTACTGAATCAGAGCAATCAGATAGTGACATTACTTTGTATACACCATCCATTAGGAGTCACTCACCTTCTGTACAATCATTACAAATGAAATCATGTTCTGACTGCAATGAATTACTCGAAGAAGACAAAAAATTACAAGCGACCTTATTAAACACATTAAAAAAATTGAGAAGAAGTCTCGATTGTTTATTAGTGTTTCAAAACCTTGTTATTACATTATTGACATTATTCAAAACAGTTTAAATATTCCCAAATATCATTTATTGTTGCTATGCTTACATAAAATTAGGTTGGATAGTACATTTAATCAACTCACTGATGATTATGAACTGATTCCATCATATTTGAGTAAAATATTTAAAATATACCTTTGATAGCCAGTGTTATGCGGTCCTTTGTTGTTAATCTCAGCATTTAGCATTTAGACACAACTTTCATAATTTGAGTTGTATTATTCACTGCCTTGAAATTGAGGTGCAGAAGCCATCAAAGGCAGTTAATCAAGCCCTTACCTGGTCTGAATATAAAAAGGCCAATACAATTAAATACCTGATATCCTGTACGCCTAATGGATTAGTAAATTATATTCCACCTGGATATGGAGGCAGAACAACGGACACCTTTTTGGTGGAATCATGTGATTTTATAAAGACATTGCAGCATGGTATGGTTATTCCGGCGGATAGAGGTTTTAAACACGTGGAACAATTTCTACGTAAGTCAGAAGTTACATTGGTAAGTCTTCCAAGTATTTAAAGTGGAATGAAAATGAGTTAAAATGAAGCAAGGTTAACTAAACAGATAGCCAGCCTAAGGATACATATAGAGCGTGTTATTAGTCGCTTACGAGAATTTTACATACATACATAGACTCACGCCTGTCACGAGAATTTTGTATGCTTAAACCACATGCCTGTATAATTGGGCATGCTTTGCCTCTCCCGATCTTGGGCCGCCCGCATCCAACCGCTTCCTGTGATCTTAACAAGATTGTCAGTCCAAGATTTAATAATATCGTAAATAATCATTATTTTTATGATAAAGTATCAATCATTTGAAAGAATAAGATGGCATGAGAGACTAGTTTCGCCTCTTGCGCGGTTTGTAGGTAAACTCGCAGTAGCACCAACTACTGCCACTGACATTAAACGCCGCGGGTTTGACCTTACCGTGTCTCTATGACAGCTGACGCCACGCACCGCGAGGTGTTCTTACCTCCTTTTAGAATTCGACATTTTAGTTGACCTAGTGTTTATTTTTTTTTACATTTTTTATTAAAACCCTTTCAGGCTGTTAACTTAGTTGTTGAGTCAGTACCCTCAAATAAACTGATGCTGGTCTAAACCATGAAATATGGCTATCCATACCTTTGGGTTGCGGAGATCAGACGGCAGTCGCTCTGTGGAAAAGCTTCAAATCTTCAATACTCAGTCAAATCTGGCTAGACTAGAAAGCGGACACTGGACTCCAAGATGAAAGTACTGGATGCAACCGGGATAACGCTAGGAAGATGATGATGACGACGAAGCCCTGAAGATCTGAATTTGCATATAAACAAATTGACAGACAATGTAGGTAGTATGACACCAAAATCAAATTTTGGTAACTTTATTTTTAAAAGGACAACTCTTTTCAAAAACAACTTCCGCTCAAGGAATAAATCCTGTATCCCGGGACTTTAGAATATCACAGGTTTACTTACGTCCTTACCGTAAGTAAGTAAATTTTATACCAAGTGCATAGAAATAAAGCGCATTTTAGGATACACGGAATGTCGTGGCTCGGGCGTAGATATGACGCGCCATGACATGATCCGTGTATTCTAAATTGCGCTTTTTTTCTATGCACTTGGTATAAAATTAGCATGGAATAGGAAGCCGCCCGCGCCGTGTCCGCGCCCGACGCCATTTATGTGGGCGGCGCAATCTGTACTGAGGCCGCGCCGGGCTGCGCTCGTCTATGAGATCGTGTGCGTGCGTACATGGCGCCAGCGACTCACGCGTTCATTCAAATCGACGTTGGCCAATTTGTATGAAGCTATCCTACTATTATTTTTGTACTATGCTATTACTACCTAACGAATTCAATGATATCTACTAAAGAGCTAATTTAGACTTTGTATCAGTAACATAAGGTTTAATATAAGGTTTAATTCCAATGGAGACGTCCGTCGGTATCGGCTGTATCATGTTCCTCAAAGGGACCGACGCCGCGGCGACGCGGCTCTCTTGAAACTAATTTGGGCTTTATTTCTTCAAAGATTGAATCTAATTTTGTTAAACGATCCGTGCTGCAGTTGGGGTCCTCTTGATATTAATATTGTACCAAATAAATGTAGTAGGTACATGGTCATTTACACGTGTAAAGCAAAACCACGCAAAAATAGCAAATTCGGATACCTACTACACACCGCCATACCTACGTAATACGTAAGTAGGTATGTGAAGTAACAGATTCTGGGCTCTTAGTGGCACTAACCTGATCTGTAGTAAGCTCAGATCAAAGAAATAACCTAAGTCTGAGATTTGTCCACATTTTTTACTTATTATTACAAATCCCGAAGTCAAATACATACATACCTACTTGAAATAAGTTCACAAATAACACATTAACAAACCAACCGGTAAAGGCGGTAAATCATCTAAAATCGGAAGTCGGAACAATCATTGGTTGGTGGCACATATTTGTCGCGTAGTGACCACTAAAACTATTAAAAGCATGCCGATCCGCAGACAAATAGCACACTTAGTACGTCTCAATAATGTTAAAATTTGCAAATATTTCAGTGATGGCGGCTCTAGTCATAGGTGAGGCGGCTACGTCAAATAGTTTAATAGACCTTTATGATAAAGCCGACACCAAATAATTTCAATTAAAACTAAACTTAATGCAGATGCAAATAAAAACTAAATTTGTTTATTGATGCAAATAAGACCGCGAATTTAACTTTTTCTAAAGTCAATGCTTATTAAACATGAGCGCACGTGTTTTCCGTTTTACTTGAAAATGGACTCGCTTACTACCCGAGAACTCGCCCAAATCGTTTGGCATTATGCGAGTTTGAGAGACCTTAATGAAACCAGAGAATGGTTTCGGAGGCGAAGCCCAAATTCGCCTGTACTTTCATCATGGCGGATACTTCGGGCAGCGCAGAACTTCTTAGACTACGGACAGTTAGCTGTTCCCGAACATGCACAAGAACGAGGGCGTCCTACTATGTATCCGGAGCAGTTGGATCGTAGCATAAGAAGGTATTTTGAGCAGAACCTGCGAAGCTACACCAGGCCGGTAGCGCGAAGATTTGGCGTCAGCCAAAGCAACGTGTGGAGGCTTTTAAATGCGGCAGGGAAGCATCCATTCCATTTCCAGCCGGTACACGAAATGGCCGAAACCGACCAACCTACCAGGGTAACATTTTGTAGGTGGATGTTGGAAACGGACCGCAACATTTTGTGGACAGATGAGGCCACATGCACCCGCTTAGAGTTATTTAATGTTCACAATGAACATTGGTGGGCCGAACAAAATCCCCACGTAACGCGGCGCGATGCGTTCCAGACGCGCTTTTCTGTGAATGTGTGGGCTGGAATTATAAACAATAATATCCTTGGTCCTTATTTTATCGAAGGACGTTTAGGTGGACAGGATTACCTGCAGTTATTAAGGTATGTGGTGACGGAGTATTTAGAAGACGTCCCTCTAAATAGCCTTCGGGATTTATACTATCAACATGACGGAGCACCTGTAGCGCTCATAGCGAGACTTGACTTGCTGTTCGTAACAGATCGGCAAAGTTAAGCAACGCTTGCACAGGTTGCCACTTGGATGGGTGACCAAGTGTGACATCTGAGCGCTACCGTGCTTCAGAGGGCACATAAAGCTGTCGGTCCCGATTCTTGTCTCAGGATAAGAATTGTTAGGCCATGTCGGAGGCCTTCGGGCGGTCTGAAAACTCCGGCACTAGAGTTGGCCACACACTCACACGAAAAAAAAAAAATAGCAACCGAGCACCTGCCCACTATCATAACGTTGTACGGCAATTTATGAATGACCAATTTGATGAGAGGTGGATTGGTCGCGGAGGTCCAATAGCCTGGCCCCCTCGCTCGCCCCGCTAGATTTTTATCTGTGGGGAGAAATAAAACGCAGGGTGTACGAGGTTAAGTCGGATTCATGCGATATCCTAAAGGCCCGCATAATAAATGCCTTCGATGAAGTCCGCAGAGAAGAGATTGTCACAGGCGTCACTAGACGATTAAGAAACAATTTCGCAGTGTTTATGCGGCAACCGCACGGATCAGCTGTGTTATACGTGTTTCTATTATTTAAATAACTTGTTTACTATATTCTTTTGTTATCGCGGCGCAATTCCGAGGTCGGCCGGCCGCTACCTGAGAAGTAACGGTACAATGGACCTTTTTTACCTGCAAGTGGATAACCAACTATTAGAACATAATGTAGACGATGATATCTCGGATCGGAATGAATTTATGAATGAAACAGAAATGGTTGAATTAGAAGAAAGCAGATTAGTTGAACTCACACAAACAGAAAAAAATAACGAAAAGATGAAGAGGACACGAGATGAAGAAGAATGGACTGTTGTTGGAGGGAGAGAAAAGAAATTGAAAGAGGATATCATACAAATATATATATATATCAAGCAACGATAAATTGCCTAAGCAATTCACGTTGGCGAAGCTTTTTGATGAAATTAAGGTTAATAACATAATTAGAGTCAAATACATCAGCCCATATAAAATCAGATTAGACATGACGGATGAATCTAGCGCTGCAAAGTTAATGTCGGATGAGTGTTTAAGTAAAAAGGATACAAAAGGCTATGGAGAAAAGTTTGTCGTATGGTGTAATAAGAAACATTGATTTGGAAGTATCTGACGAGGACATAATAAAAAATGTAACATGTCCAAGCCCAGCCAAACTAATATCGGCTAAACGTCTGATGAGTCGTAATATTGACAAAGAAGGATGGAGCGACTGCGAATCAGTCCGTCTATGTTTTGCGGGTTCGTTTTTACCGGCTTACATATTTGTCGATAGTCTACGCATTAAGGTTGAGCCCTATGTGTTCCCTGTGTCACAGTGCTCTAAATGCTGGAAGTTTGGGCATACTGTTAAGTTCTGCCCCTCACCTAAATTAGTGTGCCCGAAATGTGGAGACAAACATCAAAATTGCGAGACGCGCTCATTTAAGTGCGTGAATTGTTCGGGTGCCCATATGGCCTTAGATCGATCATGTCCTTTGTTTTTAAAGGAGAAGAAAATAAGGGATTTGATGGCCCAATTCAATTGTACGTATAAAAAAGCCCTTATGATTTACGTACCCCCAAAATCGCCTACACCTATTCAGGAACCAGTATTATTTACGCAAGACATTATGGAGCCGGGTCCGTATTATTCTACCGTTGAAGAAGTTGGAGATCCCACCCAAGAGAAGTTGACCTATGCAGCAGTAACTAGATCTAGACCATATATTAAGAAACCTGAAGCAAAAAGGAATATCCCTCGCTGTCCTACCCCATTCGTACCGGAAGTGGACATATATAGCAGTAGCCCGGAACCGGTGGAACAGCATTCGTCATCTAGAAAAGAAGAGAAGACTGAAAAGGAGGTTAAATTTCAGGAACTGCTTTCAAAATTAGCCAATTGTCTTTAGGAGTGGTACATTCTTTGATAAAGTCAAATATATTATCAGACACTGTTTAGAGTGGTTGATATTAGTAGCGGTTGAAAACATATCAGATTGGCCAGTTTTTTAAATGTTTCTAGACTATTTAAATGGATAAAACCTCGGCTTCAGCTTAATATAATACATTGGAATTCGCAAAGTGTCAAACCCAAATTAATTTCTTTTGAGAACTTGTTAACACAGGAGAAAATCCATATTGCTACTCTAAGTGAAACATGGCTTCTGCCTGCTGAAAACCTGAGAATAAGCGGGTATATTTTTTTTAGAAAAGACAGAAGCGACGGCTGTGGCGGTGTTGGTATCTTAATCCACAAATCAATCCAAGCTCACGAAATACCGATAGTAGTTGGTAACACGGGTATCGAAGTGATTGGCGTTAGATTGTATAACTGCGACTACGTTGAGTACATCTTTTCCTTGTACTGTGCACCATCCGTAAGTACATCAGTTGGTGACTGGGACAGCTTGTTTTCCAGCTTAAAGCGAAGAACTTTACTGCTTGGCGACTTCAACGGCCATCATTCGAACTGGTCGACAAAGACGGACCAAAGAGGTACAAAAATTTATGATGCTTTATTAGATAATTCTCTTACTACGCTAAATGATCAACAGAGTATTCGAATCAAATTAGTTAACGGGATACTACAACAATCTTCGCCCGATATATCATTAGCTTCTACAGACATAGGTCTACGACTGTGTTGGTCGGTTCTTAGGGAGTCTTTACGTAGTGACCATCTGATTATAAAAATTACATCCCGTATTGAACAACGAAATCAACCAGTAGACCAGGGTAGAAGCCTTGAAAAATAATAAAAAGTGAAAAAAAATAATAGTAGGATGAAACCCATAAGAAAAGGAGGGAAATATTATAAAAATGAAAGGAAAAATAATTTACGGGCGATCTGAGGTCGGGAAGGGGATGGGGGTGAGTTTTTAAGGGTAAAAAACGGTTTTTCTCGATTTCCGGCAAAACTAAAAGTCGTATCGAAAAAAGTCAAATGGCAAAGTTGTAGGTAATAAAAAGATCTAAAACTTTTGTATTTACACTTTTTTCACATAACCTCAAAATTTATGTGAAAAATCCAAAAAACCAAGTTTTTGGTTTTTTATTTTTATCTTTTACAAAATTTGTTTTTTAACGAAATTTGGTGAAACCTTTTTATGTCCCAAATACGCTGTAATTTATTTGATTAAAAATATTTATTTTTTCACCTTTTTTTGAATTAATATCAAAAAAACACCCTAATTTTCAATCGAAAATTCACCCGTCAAAATATCAGCTTTTTTCAAAAAGTTGGTATGGTTTCTATTCGTTGAAATCTCTACTTTCTGATGGTGAAAAAAAAAAATATGTTACTACAGTAAATCTTCTCAGAAAATGCAAAAAATAAAAAAAAACTTAAATTCGAATTTTTTTTTTTATTATTATAAATAATTTTGAGCTATTTATTAAAATTTACACTTGAATTACTCGAAAAACGTTAGATTACATGTGACATTGATAACAAAAAAATTGCAAATAAAAATATACTACTATAATTAACAAACAAATAAGTTAATAAAATTAATATTTAATAAGACATCTACAATATTTGGAGAAAGTTGTCGAATCTTCTTTAAATTATATGCGTAGATGCCTATTTATAACTATTTAAAGATAAATCATTTATACCTGAGTGACCTACGAAAAATTGTAGCCCATCAAAAGGTATTTCGTGGAGAAGTGGGGAAGGGGCTAGGCGGGTCTGGGTCTTACTACATACATACCTACTATTATATACTATATATTTCGTAGCAGCTGTTACAACCGTTAGCCTAACCAGTATTCATAAAAACATAAAAATCGTAATATTTTCTTTAAAAAATAGTATGCTTAACGTAACATAACCTAAAGATTGAAATTAAATGATATTTTAGTACAAGATAAAAAAATAATAATCTCCTTAATTTTGCACAAACAAATTTAGTTAATCCCATGAAAAAAAAATATATTTCAAAGTACATAAAAAATATATTAAAAATCTATAAAATATATATCGTAAATGTATTTTTAATAACAAACTTTTGGCCGATTTGCATATATATTTAATACATTTATAATATATTTTTTTTACATTTTGACATATATTTCGTCAATATTTTTTTTTTCATGGAAGTTTATTCACGATAAAATAGTGAAGGCATTATTAATTCGATTTTGTCTTTTCAGATTATCAGTATGGATGAATCTGTTTGTATCATCTGCAATAAGGCAGATGATAAGCAAGTGTATGCAATAAAAAAAGCAGCTTTGAATCGTTTAGTGGTATCCAGCAAGAAAAGAATCGACAATAAATACAAAAAATTTAAGACTTTGACATCAGCTTTTATTCATCGAAGTTGTCAAAGTCAATATAATGATGAGACCGCAATAGCTACATTTTGTAGTTCAAGACAAAAAAAAGCAAAGGAAGGAAAAGAAGTAATTAGAGATGCTCTTGGATTTAATTTTGAATCTCATTGCTTTATTTGCGGTGGATTTTTCGGTAATATCTCAAAAGCAAAAATTTCATGTGTTCAAAGCAACGATACAAGAGATAATATATTACAGTATATTCAAAAACAGAACACATTAAATGATTTCGATAAAAAGATTTCAGCTCGTTTGCAAAATGTTCCTGATTTAGTCGCAGTAAAAGCACATTATCACACTGCTTGTATGGCTAATTTTTATAACAAAAGAACAGAAAGAAAAAGGGGTCGCTCAGCATGTGAAAACACTAAGAATTTTATTAATTATCTTATTAATTATATCGTTGACAACGAAACAGAATGTCAATTTTCTGTAAATGAAATAAAAGAGGGATTTTCAGGAGATCTTCCAGACTACACAACTATTAAAAATAAATTGAAAGAGCATTTTCAAAACGATATCGAGTGTCATTTAATTAAAAGGGACATGATTATTTTATACAAAAATGGTACTGCAAGTAAGAAACTCTGCAAAGACTGGTACGAAAAAAGATTAAAAAGTAAAGAAGACGAACGAACTAGAATTGTTGAAATGGCTGCTGAAATTGTTTTAGAAGATATACGTTCGAAAGTATATGATATGAATTACTACGAAACTCTCGATATAGACGAAGGCAATCTTTTTAAGGATGTTCCTAAAACTTTGCAAGTTTTTTTGAATGTTGTGTGTAAGAGTAATAAAGAAAAAAGTACAAATAACGTTCGTAGGATGGATAAAAAAGTGGCCACAATGTCTCATTGCATCATCACATCTGTAAGGCCACGTTCTTTTTTATCTCCAATTTTACTTGGTTTGTCGTCTATGATTCACAAAAAATATGCCTCGAAAGGATTGATTGACTCATTATCCAATTTAGGTTTGTGTTCCTCATACAAAGAAACTTTGCGCTTTGAAGCTTCGATTATCAAGGACCCTGCTAATCATATTGTTTCTCCAGATTCATATGATCAATTCGTTTTTGACAATGCCGATCATAATACATGCACGACTGATGGCAAAAATACTTTCCATGCAATGGGTGGAATAATGGTTGTTACTCCGGCGTCTAGTGTTACTTCAAAGAAAAGCATCTCTAGATTAAAACAGATTCCATCTTCTGAAGAAATAGGTGAAATTGGATTCGTGAAATTAAAACATTTTGAAAACAAAAACTCTGATGGATTAAAAACAGTTCAGATAGAAGATGTTTTAGATGTTACGGACAACTATGAAATTTCTTCGGCAGATTTTACATGGACTTATTCAAAATTTGCAAACAACAAATCCGCTGGTTGGAATGGGTTCATGGAGAAGTTACATACTAAATTGACTTATCATGTTTCAAAAATTATTCCTGTGCCATTTATAAAAAATCCACCGAGTGATTATAATACCATTTTTACATCGTTGGTAGAAGCGGCTAAGCAATGCCAAAAACAAGAGCAAAAAATTGTGTTCGTAACGTTTGACCAGCCGCTATACTATAAAGCTCGTGAAATCTTGGCCAATATTGATTTAAATAATGATCCTTACAATTTGTCCTCAGTCCAAGTAAGACTTGGGGGATTTCATTTTGTGATGTCGTTCCTCGGAGCGATTGGATTCATCATGGATGGTAGTGGACTAAAGAAGGCTTTTTGTGAAATATATGCAGAAAATTCGTCCGACAAAGCTCTCTCCGGGCACGCATATGCACGAGCTATCAGAGGACATTTTCTAGTACAGCTCGCCTTGTCTGAATTAATTTTTTCATCGATGGAGTTGTCAGACACAGAAAAGGCGCTAATGGATACATTTTTGCAGGATTTAGGAACTGAAAATTTCGAAGACAATTTGCATCAAGAAGATTTTCAGATCATAAAAGAAAAATTTATCGAGCATCTAAAATTAGTACAAAAAAGAGGTCCTACCGCAAAACTTTGGATGCAGTACTGGCAAATGATCTCATTGGTTAAAGATTTCATACGGGCTGAACGTGCAGGTAATTGGGATTTACATTTAAAATGCGTGGAAAGAATGCTTCCTTATTTCCATGTAAGTGGGCACTTTCTATACGCAAAATCTGCTCATCTTTATCTCCAAGATATGCGTAAGCTTAAAGACACAATAAATGATGATTATGAATTTACGCGATTCACCGAAGGATTCTTTACAATTAGACGTACTGACAAGTTTTGGTCGGGAGTTTGGTCGGATATGACGATCGAGCAAGTTTTGATGAGATCTATTAAAACTCAGGGTGGACTTACACATGGTCGTGGTTTGTCTGAAAGTGTTTTAACAAAATTCGTATTAACAATGATCATACTTGTCGAAGTTTGCAATGCTATGGAAAACTTTTGTAATGTTTCTTTTGCAACAACAGAGCAACACATTGATTCTAGGGAATATCGAATAAAAAGAGATGTAGCTGATTTACAAATATTACAAAAAAATTTTAACAGGTATGATCCTTTTCCAGAGACTGATAACATTATGTCAATATTTTCTGGAATTATTGGCAGTAATTCTGTAAATTGCCATGAAGCGTATGAAGAAGGAAAAAAATCTTTGCAAGCTATTGTTGGAATGAACTTTGGCAGTGTAAAATTTAAAAGGAAAAACAAAGTCTTGTCTCTAAAAACAGTTCAATCTTCCGTTAAAGTGAACGGAGATATTGTAGCTATCGATCCATTATTGTTGTTTCAAAGAATATCGTTAACCATTGACAGTAAAAAAGATATGGAAACTTATTTACAATATGAGCTTGCACCTTTTCCATTGTCACTTTTTACAGAAAATGGCCTCAGGAAAAATGTAAAATCTCAACTTTACGATTTATTTGTGAGTGCGAATGGACCAACTCTTTCTGACGGTGTAGTGCATGTCGTTGACGGTGGATTTTTACTGCACAAAGTAATTTGGCAAAAAAATGAAACGGTAGAAGAGATAATGAATAAATATTTGCGCTATGTAGAAAAACATTACGCAGTAAGCAGCTATATTGTCTTTGATGGGTATCCCGAAATTAAAAAATCAGTTAGTGTCACAACAGTACCAGCAGCTACTTCAACTAAAAGAGGAGAACGTAGTCGTAGAAAAACCTCAGACAATATTCCAGAGTTCGATTATCAAAATCATACAAAAATACCTTTTTTGCAAGAAAAATTTTTATCTAACGAGAAAAATAAGGATAAAATAATAAAAACTTTGATGAAAAGATTACAGTCACGAGGATTTTCCTGTAACCAAGTAGAAGAAGATGCTGATGCTGACATAATTGAAACCGCGATAAAAGTTGCAATGAGTACTAATAAAACTGTCATTGTTGTGGGCCAAGATATTGATCTTTTGGTCCTTTTAAATCAGTTAAATTCATATAATCATGACATTTATTTTCTCAAACCAGGTTCTGGAAATGTAAAAGACCTATTTTTCACGTCTAATAGTTTCAAACATGAAATCCTTAAGAAACATTGTTGCATTTCTGCATTGTTTTTCTGGTTGCGATACAACATCTGGATTTGCCGGAAAAGGAAAGAAAAGTATCGTCAATTCATTATTAGATGCTAAAAATTTGTCAAATTTGGCCAATGTTTTTTATAAGAAAGATGCAAGTAACGAAGAAATAAAAGAAAATGGGTTACAACTAATCAAATCTATTTATAAATGTAAAAAAGAAAAAAAAACACTGAATCAATTAAGGTTTCAAAAATATCAATTGGCAAAAATTAAATCATCTTTCGTTTTGGCAAACCTCCCACCCACAGAAGGAGCAGCAGAACAACATTGTTACAGGGCATATTATCAGCTTCAAACTTGGTTGGGTAACGAACTAACAGCAACAGATTGGGGCTGGAAGCAATTTCAACGTGGAATTATGCCCAAATTTACACAAAAAGAATTAATTCCGGAAATATTGCTCAAAACTATTTGCTGCAGCTGTGAAACTGGATGTAACAGTTTAAAATGTGGTTGCCGAAAACATGGTTTGAAATGCACAAATTTATGTTCAAACTGTCATGGTTCTGAAAATTGCTCCAATATTGAAGAAGAAACCTACGAGGAAGTTAATGATTCAGAAGAAATTGTGGAAGAAGAACCAACGCAGTCTGGAAATAATGTTGGAGAGGAAGAAGGTGATAGTCATGAAGATTTCGAAGATCTACTAGAATCGGAGATGTTTGACGAATTTAACGATGAAGAAATGCCATCAAAAAGACAAAAACTAATGGATAAGTGATTAGAATTGAAGATAAGGTATTTATGAATGATAAGATTAATGTGTTTAAAAATATTGTAATAAATAACGTAATCAGAATAAAGCATCTACATTTAATAGTACGATTTACATTTATATTTATATATAATAAGATTTTCTATGACATAAATGTAATTAGCATTAAATAAATCAACTTTTTAATTGGAACAAATTGCAGCAATCACATTTTTTAGATGAAATTATTTATAATAATTTAAAAAAAAATTTCGAATTTAAGTTTTTTTTTATTTTTTGCATTTTCTGAGAAGATTTACTGTAGTAACATATTTTTTTTTTCACCATCGGAAAGTAGAGATTTCAACGAACAGAAACCATACCAACTTTTTGAAAAAAGCTGATATTTTGACGGGTGAATTTTCGATTGAAAATTAGGGTGTTTTTTTTATATTAATTCAAAAAAAGGTGAAAAAATAAATATTTTTAATCAAATAAATTACAGCGTATTTGGGACATAAAAAGGTAAGTTTTCACCAAATTTCGTTAAAAAAAAATTTTTGTAAAAGAAAAATAAAAAACCAAAAACTTGTTTTTTTGGATTTTTCACATAAATTTTGAGGTTATGTGAAAAAAGAGTAAATACAAAAGTTTTAGATCTTTTTATTACCTACAACTTTGCCATTTGACTTTTTTCGATACGACTTTTAGTTTTGCCGGAAATCGAGAAAAACCGTTTTTTACCCTTAAAAACTCACCCCATCCCCTTCCCGACCTCAGATCGCCCGTAAATTATTTTTCCTTTCTTTTTTATAATATTCCCCCTCCTTTTCTAATGGGTTTCATCCTACTATTATTTTATTTTGGTTTAAAAATTATCGACCCTGGTCTACAGTTATAAATAGAAATTATAAAAATGCCAACTGGAGCTCTTACACTAATTTACTTAAAGAACTTTTTACGGATGTGGAACTGTCTGACGATTTACAAAAGGCATATGACACGTTTGTAGACTTCATGTACTTGGCAGCAGACCTACACATACCAAATATTAAAATTAATCGTAACCCTAGTACTAAATTTTCACCTAAGCCTTATTGGTCACCTGAAATTTCAAAAGCGGTCGCGGAACGTAGATTGGCATTAAAAAGATTTAGACAATCCTATTCCAGTAAACCTACATACTTTACGGAATAAAATTCGTATTGCACAGAACTTAATTCGCAATGCCAAACGAAAAAGTTGGCAACAATTTTGTTCCTCCATTGACCAAAGTTGTTCTGCTAAAGAAGTGTGGTACAAAATGAAATGGTTTAAGGGATACGGCTCTAATAGTCATTGTTGATAAAACAAGAGCAACAGAATTATTACAAACTCTGGCTCCGGATTTTGTTTCCCCTTGCAAACTGCAGCTTGTTTCATGTAACTACAAACTAGAAATACCAATAGAATAACAGGAACTAGAAATATGTATTCGATCGAAAGACACATTTCCCGGTGACGACCATATCTCTTACTCTATGATAAAAAATTTACCCCATATTGGCAAGATAACATTAACTAACTTATACAATAGATTCTATTCTAATGGCTTTGTTCCTAGGCAGTGGCGATATATAACTGTAATCCCGATACCTAAGCCTGGAAGAGATTCACGTAGTCTATCATCCTTGCGACCGATATCTATGATGTCATGTCTATGTAAGGTATTTCACGGCATTTTACTCAAAAGACTAGAATGGTACGTAGAAAAGAACCACATCTTATCACATCATACGACAGGGTTTAGGAAATGTCGTTCAACACTGGATAATCTTACAGGCTTAGTGACTAGGATTCAAATAGGATTTTTAAGCAAATTATCTACTATAGGATGATTTCTGGATATTGATAGTGCATATAATAACCTTGATGTTAAAAGTTTAATTGAAATTATGGATAATATTGGCGTAGGGTCAAAATTATGTAATTATTTGTGGAATTTTCTAAAAGAGAGAACTCTAAAAATTTGTGTGGACAACTCGGTCATGTGTCGTTCGACTGGACGTGGATTACATCAGGGGGATCCGTTATCTCCACTTTTATTTAATATTGCCACTATAAATATTTGTAAATCGGTTAGTTCGAACAATATATTTATTTCTCAATATGACGATGACTTTGTCGTCTACTCTGTTGGGCGTGACATAAAAGATATATCATCTAATATACAGTTGCCCCTAGACAAAATATTCGATTTACTTAGCGATATTGGGTTAGATGCTTCTGCTCCTAAAAGTAAAGTTTGCGTTTTTCAAACTAGTTTTTTTCGAGAATCACCTAAACTAAAAATAAATAATTTCGAATTAAACGTAGTAGATTGTGTTAAGTATCTAGGACTGTGGTTTGACCGCAGACTTAGATGGAGTAAACACATTAATGAGATTAAGCAGAAAGTTTCATCCTATATAAATATATTTAAAGTGCTATCAGGTGGTGATTGGGGCATACATCCTATACATTTGAGACGCTTATACATTAGTTTAGTTAGGAGTAGATTGGATTACGCAAGCCATCTGTATAGTTCTAGTTGTAATACACACTTAAATAAACTACAAATAGTACAGAACCAGTTTTTGAGAATAGTAGGCGGATTTGTTAGAAGTACTCCGGTGCACGCCATGGAAAGTGAGTTATATGTCCCACCACTGCATGTGCGTAGGTATTTTTTGGCTACAAAGTATTGGCTTAAATTACAATCTTTCGAAGGCAGTGAGATTGCTGATTTAATTATGCAGTTATACAATCTAATACCTATTTCTAATTCGCGGCGTAGAAATGCTCCTATTATTCTCAAGTCATGTGAACACTTTAAAACAATCCCGTTGCATACTAGTAAAGACTTGGATTTTTTTGGTTTTGATACATGGGTGAGTAATGTGAATTTGGCTAACGTGGTAAGACCTTTCATCGAAGTAATGGACTAGTCCAAACATCAATACGGTGCAGTAGACCTTTATAATAGATGCTTGGATTTTCTCAATAAGAACTATTCAGGTTTTTATAGCATTTATACGGATGGCTCGAAGGATAAACAAGTTGCTGGTGCTGCATTCTTTGACCCTCAGGAAAACAGCTTCATTAGACTTAAAATAAAAACACAACATATCTGCATTATGGCTGTAGAACTGATAGCTATAGCAGAAGCTGTGTCATACATCAAGTCAACTCATGCAAGAAACTATGTCATCCTTACCGATTCCAAGAGTGCACTTCAACACTTGGCCCGGTGTACTTCGACTGTTCGATGTATGCCTATAGCCTATACTATCTTGGACTCCATTTTAGAGTTGCAAAGAAGCGACAAAAACATCGTTTTGCAATGGATACCATCACACATTGGCTTGCAGGGGAATACGACGGTTGATCATTTAGCCAAAGAAGCAGTAGTATTGGGGATCCCAGTGACTCGTTTACCTTATTACAAGGATCTTCTACCTGCTGTTAGAGAGAAAAGTTTTAAAATTTGGAAAGAATACTTTGATGAGAGGTCTCGGACTGCCGGTATATGGTACAAAACTTTACAGCCAAGTCCTTGTCGTTCAATTTGGTTTGCGAGTTCCAATTTATCTAGACAAAGTATTGTAACTGCCTTGCGAGTTCGTTTCGGACACATGCCACTAAACAGTTTTATGTTCATGATGAGAAAGAAACCTACACCCAATTGCTCCAGTTGCAATGTGAGGGAAGATGTCTACCACATTTTAGTGGAGTGTGTGCGAAATGAGGTTGAAAGAACAAAATTCGAGTCAGACAAGGCTTGTTGTTTAAGGTCTATCGGGGTCTGTAACAGTATTTTGTCTGATCCTTTGTCAGATCAGGCTAAATCTATCTATTTTATTGTAAGCAGTGCACTAAAAGCTAGATCATAATCTAACAATATTTTTGTAGTTTTCTTGTGTTTGCGTGATCGTAATTTTGTGCCTTCTATGTTATTGTATTCTCCTATGGGGGCGACATGATCACTGAGTGATCAAGCCCCTGACATTTCGTAAATAAAGAAAAAAAAAAAAAAACAATTTGACACGTAGGGCGCAACTGTGCTTAGACATGCAGGGCGGCCACTTTGAACAGTTAGTACATTTGGCATAAAGTGCGTGTAAATAAGTGAATTAAGTGCGTGTAAATAAGTGTAAATATCTAACTCCATTGTGCAGTGACGGTGAGTTTTTGTAAATAAGACAATAATGGTACATAATTTGATTTCAACTTTTTAAATACGCCCTAATTGTGATGAAATCTCTTTCTGAATGTGTGTATTTTCATAGACATCTAGCTTTCACTCTACCTGCCTCAATTATTTATAATTTTGTCATAATTATGTTCGTCCTAAGCCGGAAAAAAGTATGAAGGGAAAGTTGACATCAAAATGTTTATTTGAGTAGGTACCTAACTAAGTGGAAAAGTAAAATTCTAGTATCTAAAATAATCTAGGTAAAAGTTTCGGTTTTACTTAGATGTCTACCATTTGAAACTCTACTTGATACTTGATGGCACGGGCTGTTTCTGCAACTCCACGTCTTGGCGTGTATTTTGCGTGCGGGTGGGAACTGTGTCGTCATTCAAGCCACCCCAGGAAGAGCTCTTCGAGGAAGGCCAGCAGACTCTTGATGTGGCCCACTGCTTCCCTCAGGCTGCAGGCTGCTGTATCTCGTCAGGTACTGCTGCCTGTACTGTGCGACCTCAGGGCAGTCGAGGAGCAGGTGGGCTGCCGTCTCGTCTGCTGCCATACAGGCCCTGCACAGCCGGCTGTCGGTGATACCTATAGTAAATAGGTGTTTATTAAAGAATCCGTGTCCTGTGTAGGCGGCCGTGACTGTCCGCAGTTGTTGTTTGGACAGCCGGAGGATTTGTTTGGCTATCTTACCGTCTATTGCGGGAAGAGCCTCCTTGGCCTGCCTACATGTTTCAATACCAATCCAGGACTGGTTGTGTTGGGTCCTGGTCCTATTCCTTACCAGGTTACGATAAAAACCAGAAGGGAGTGGAATAATGGGCTCAGGTCCCAACACCTCTTAAGTGGCCCCTCTTCTGGCTAGTACGTCGGCTGCGTCATTCCCTCTTGAGCCACTGTGGCCCTTGATCCATTGCAGTGTTAATTTGTTTTGTTTACCTACCTCTGTTAGTTTCTGATGGCATTGAAGCATTTGAATTTGAAACTCTATCTCTAAACTAAAGTATGTCTCTAAAAACTAGTACTGTGCGAAGTGTGTACTGGGTACACAGACACACGGCGCTACGGTTTACGAAGTACCTAACTTTTATTTAATCTGTGCTACTGTTTACTTACGTAGGTAACTCCAGCGGCGTCGCCGTGCCACAAGTAAAAGACAAAAGTCAACCAATGTTATTCCTTAATGAAACATCTGTACTGTACTAAAGATAAGGTAGGGAACAAATAAATAATCAAACATGTGTCAACAGGCGACTATTTAAAAGTAAAAACAGCTGCTGTCGTGTGGTAGGTAGTTATGTAGACAGAGACTGATCCAAATGGCTAAGACGGTTTAGATAGATAGATCATTGTCAGAATCTGTAATCATCATCATTATTTCAGCCTAAGGACGTCCACAGCTGGGTATACCAACTGCTTCCCGCGATCTTAACAAGATTGTCGGTCCAAGATTTAGTAATATTGTAAATAATCATTATTTTTATGATAAAGTATCAATCATTTGTAGTAATCATTATTTTTATGATAAAGTATCAATCAAAGTATCAACAACAAAGCTATTTTCTCTTTCTTGTGTAGATAAGTAAGTTTTACAGAGAGTTTCCGACATGGCCTAACAATTAATAAACAGACAAGAGCCCCAGCAGACGGCATAACATGACTATAAGCACAGTAGCACTGCTATGTACCAAACGTGGATAAACAACAGTTACCTATAAGTTCTATTTGGGGTGTAACGTTCGTAATTTTGACTGTATAATGTTTATCTGGTAATCCTTACGGGGAAAGTAGGTAATCGTGTAAGCACCATAATTTATAAAATTAGTATGTTTCTCAAAAACTAATAAAATCAGCTCTGGATAAATACCTCTAGTCAGTGCATCAACAACCCGCATCTGTAACCTCTGGTAGCACTCAGAGCAAAACAGCGTTCACGCCACAGCACACCCCGGTGCGTGCATCCCGTCGTAGTCGCTCTGTCGCTCTCCCTCGCACGTGGCCTCACGTGAAGTGTAGACGTGCTCGCCATAACTCCGACACACCGTGCGGTCTCCAATCAGGGTTGACAAGCACCAAACACGGCTTCCAAGCGCTTGTCACATCAGTCTTCAGGTCATCATTGGTCATGGCGGCCATGCCAAGAGACCCATCACTCTCGCGCCAACCGTAAATCCCGAAGTCTCTTAGGGGGCGTTTATCCCACCGCTGCTGGCGGCGACACGCCTGGATTATCGTGTCCAGTCCAGACTCCATTATAATAAAAACACTCACGTAATATTACTTGGTTTATTTTCAGACGATTTCTAGCACAGAATTGAATTAAAATGTGACCTACAGTCCTTTTTATACACTAACCGTCATTACACTTAATGTTTAACAACTGCCACTTCCTTTACAACATATTTATACAATTAATTATAAAATATAGTTCAAAAATCAACATTAATATTGTAATGAATTTTGCACAACACCAAATGATTTATTTTACACGAACAACAAATTTATTTTATTAACCAATCGCTGCTTTACAATATTCAACAACAAATGGCGCTATCAACAGGATGTAAATATAATCGCATGTTATTTATTACCGTAAACATAAAAATAAGTGTCAGAATAATGTAATATAATACTAATTGATTTTACTTTGAAAGTTCCTGGATTTTGAATAGTTATTTAAATATCAATCTTAAATATTATTAACATTTTCGTAACAATATAATCATTATATATTAATTTGCGCCCATATATACATACCTAGGGACAATTACGCAGAAAACATAGGTCATGTCAGGTCAGGCATATTTGACAACGTTCAGGCACTCCTCATTCAAGCTCATGCTAGGAATTCCCAAACTTATAATTTACGCCGTAAACCAGCTGAGTTTAATGTGGGAGACACTGTGTGGAAAAAGACTTTTTATCAGAGCGACAAGGATAAGTCCTGTAAGAAACTAGCCCCTAAATTCGTGAAGTGCACAGAGATTAATAAAAAGTCGCCCCTCATTTACGAGTTGTCGGACGCGTCTGGAATTCTATTGGGTTTTGGCACATAAAGGACCTAAAACTTATACACTATGGTGCCTAATTATTTGTTACAAACCTTTCGACTTTCCGTTATTTCTTTCTATATGCCGTCTTAGCTTGGACAGTAGCGGACTCGTAGACCTAACGCAGCTAGTCGGATTTTTCTTGTTAGTCACGCAAAATCCTCTCCTAACGGCCCTGTCACGACCTTGCCGCTCTGAGCGGCGGCTTAGCACGGGGCGGCGAGCGGTAAGATCAAATGTATGAAAACGTTCGAAGCACGCCACGAGCTCACGCGCACAGCGATAACGCGCGCGTTTTTTTTGGCGCGAATGGCTGCGCGGCGAGCGGCGCGGCGGGCGGTGCGGCGAGCGGCGGGAACAAATGTACTGCGACCGAGTCCGACGCCACGACTCCGAACGGCACAGACAGCGTTACGCGAGGGACGGACTAGGCGGTTTAACTATTTGGTAAATATTTTATGGCGGTAATGAATACGGAGACATTTAAAGTCGACATTTTAAAACGGTCGCGTGTATGGATAGCAACACATCCGCTGTATAAATACAAAAATGTTAATAAAACGTTGCGAGATGTAATGAAACAATGTTTTACAGAATATAATGGTAGGTTTTAATATAAATCGCAAACATTAAAACATTGTGTAATGTACATATGTAGGTACCTATTTAGGTACAGACACAGCTACTATGAAAGTTAAAAGGTGGTTTACCTACCTACTTAACGTAATCTACGTTGTGTAGGTACCTATTCAACGCCTCATTAATTGCGAATGTGCATTATTCCTTTGATATAAAATACTTGTAAGAAATGAAGATCCAATGTCGACTATTTTGTAGGTATACCGTATAGTTACACAAAGATATTTTGGTTATCGTCATATTTATGGGTAACTCCGTCAGCCCAAATACGTCCACATTTGCTGCTGCGTTTACCGCTACTGTGGGGTCGTGGCGTGCACGACGCTCTGCCGCGCCGCCTGCCGTGACGTTCGCCGCTTAGACCGATCTCGTGAACAGGCCCTAAGACGGGCGGGCGGTATTGTGATGTATGTCCGGTACCTACCGCCTGCGTCACAGTACCACAACCGAATACTGTAACGAATGTGATTGAAATAAACGAAGCTATGACATATGTCTTAACAAAAATTTACAGTATTGCAGAAGATGTTAAAACCATAAATGCTGAATATAAAATCATTACCCAAACCCAGCAATCGCTTTTTCAGAATCAGACAAATATTATGTTGAAACTCTCAGAAATTCAAACACAGTTCGAGGAATATATTAAGCAGTCCTCTAAGTCACCAACACAAAGCCAGATACCCAACATAAAGCCCGTTGATAACGTAAGGGAGTTACAAGACTTAGAAAATTTACTATCTAATCCCACTTTTGAAGAAAACCTCAAACAAAAAGTACAAGTAGTATGTAGCAAGGGTAAAAAAAGGGGAACCAATAATGCATATGCCCTAATTGATGTTTTATTTACAAGAAGGTTTTTGAATGAGTATTCATGGGCTGGCGGGTCCAAATCCAGTGACACTAAAATTTGTCTAAAAAGTTTTACAAAAACTCTGAATTTCTTTTTGTCCGTTCTTAATGAATCAGACCCAGATTTTACTAAGCCTGACAAGCAAAAGTTCTTTTTAACGGTTTTGAAAATTCTCGACAACGTTTACAGAGCAAACAAATAAGGACATCCACTAAGAGAAATCGACATTAAGAAAAAAAAGTGACTGAAACCTCCAGCTCCCAGGAAAACTTAGTTCCTGAGAATCTACCAAGTAGTGATGAGTCTGAAACAGATTTTTTGTTGTAAACAAAATACTAATTCAAGTTCTCTAACGTTTTTAGCAATTTGCAAGTCAGTAAGTGTTAGGTTTTATGTTGATTAAAGTATGATTCGCAGGCTTAAGAATGATGTATTTTCAGAATTAAAATCAGTAAAATAAGTCCATAAGTCGTGGTAGTATTCCTGTAAAAGTCTATGCAGTACTGATCCTCCGCTGACACAGACGTTTCATTTGATATGTCTTCGACCTCCCAGAATTGTTGTATATCGTCTAAGCTGTTGAGAGTGACGTTGCATTGTAGGGTCTTGGCGCCCCCACACAATATCCAGCCTAGACGCGTTTGCTGGGCGATAGGCATGTTGTGTTCGCCTCTACATATCCCTTCTAAAATTATGTTTGAGTACACATCGGCTCCCAGAAGTATTTGTACTGGGCGACTAATGTTATAATCGCGATCTGCCAATTCTAAGCCTTCCAAATGAGCCCATGTCGGCTTCGGGCACGACTGGCTAGGCAAGTTTTTAACTAACGTATTCATAATGGCCGCATCGGTATTGAAAGTTACGTTGTTGTTCATAGACGTAAAGGATATGTTTGTCATTCCTTTACAACTACTTTCTTTCGTTCCTATTCCCGACACGATACCTGTGCAATGTTTCCTGTTTAATTTTAATAACTGTGCTGCCTGTTCAGTAATGAGGGAAAGTTGCGAACCCTGATCTATAAGAGCCCGCATATCTATGTAGGTACCATCTCTTGCTTGGACCTTGATCATAGCTGTTGCTAAGAGAATTTCCGGAGTGTTTAGTCGCTGCGACACGTGTGTGCTAGATTTTTGTTCGACATTTAATCTCGCTGATGCAGAATCCACGAACGCCTCGTGTAAGATAGAATTGTGAAATTCTCCGCAATGCCGACATCGTTTATCCGATGTACAAGGTTTTCCGTTATGGCTGAACAAGCAGTTTTTACAAATGTTGTAACTTTCCAATGCTCTTATTTTATTGGTGTCAGACATGTTTAAAAACTTTTGGCAATCCATGATTTTCTTCACAAATGACGCATTTGATCCTAGGATTATTGGGTTTGTTTTTTGCCTGTGGCGCGACTCTGTTTGCTGGGAATGACTGTTTATGGTATGCTAGTTTACCTTGTTGTTGCTTAGACCCCGATGTTGTAGGTAAGTTTTGGTTCATGGTTTTCTGCGGGACGTCTTGTTTCCTCCGTGGCATAGCAGATTCCATGGTTGTAAACTTACTTTCCAGGAAGGACAGGAGTTCCTGTAGCGTTGGAATTTCTCTCGGTTGTTTAAGAGACTCCAAGTAATCGCTGTGCGTTTCGGGATCTAGTTTTTGGGATAAGATGTAGACCAGGAGTGGATCCCAAGTACTTACATCGATTCCTAAATTCTTTATTGCGTTTAGGCATTCGCGTGTTGTATCGTGAATACGCTTGATAATATTCACCGATGCTGCTTGCATTACAGGCAGAGACATAAAAATATTTATGTGTGAAGTGAATATTAATTTTTTGTTGTTATATCTGTGGTTTAAAATTTCCCAACAGATACTGTAATTTTCTGACGTTATCGGTAAATGCTGAATAAGGCGCTCTGCTTCGCCTCTCACCTTGCTCTTGAGGAACTGCATTTTCTGGGCCTGGGATAGGGACGGATTGCCGTGGATTGTTTCAGTGAACAAATCTTTGAAAGACATCCATTGATTACATTACATTACACGATAATAATTACCATGGAACATTGGAATTTCCAATTGCGGTGTTGACTTTTCCCTATGAGATACGGACCATAATTTACTGTTAATGGACTTTTTAACGAGATTGTATTTTCGTTCGTGACGTGTAAAATACTGCTCATACTGTTGATATTCCTCTGTGCCGTTAATCATGCTATCAAGTTCCCAATGTAAGGAATCGATAACAGACCACCTTGAATCTAACTGACGCAACAGATCTTGGTATTCCCACCTCTCCGTAACTGTTTCCAGGTCGATATTAGTAACCGTTCTAGAAAAGGCTCTAAAATTACTTTCCTGTTTTTTCAACAAGTCAGTCGTCTTGCTGTCGACTCCTTGTGTTATGGTGCTCGGCCCGGCGATGGATACAATTGGCCGATCCGAGGCTGGAGACCCAGGCTGCGGAGTGCTAGGGTGCTGTTGATCAGTTTCCATTCGCGGCGATGGTCTCGGCGTTTTAGCTAGATACTGCTTGAAGTACGTTTTTACCTTGTTGTAAACTTCTTCGGCACTTTTGTAGTAGTTATCTTTGAAATAAGGATACTCATCTGAGTCGAACTTACGTAACCGCTCGTGATTATCTTGGAAATCATTCCAATAGTCCTCCAAAGCGTCCAGCTTTCGCTTGATTTAGTCCGCTGTCCGCTTTTCTAGCCCAGTTTTCTTGAATGACGTCAGGAGACGTTCCATCTCCTCGACGAGTTGCTGTTGTTCAGCAACGTCAGCTTTCATTTCCGCCATCGTGATATGCTAGATAAATTGGAAAGATCTTACTTGATACAACTGCAAACTCTTGCTCGTTCGAAGTTCTGCTCACGGAGCTCTGTTGTCCGCCAAGGAAGTCTCTCCGGATCTATTCACTCGCGAGAATAATTTCTAGCTCACACTTTGTAGCGAAAATTGTTTGATATTGTTACTGATCACTTTCGACACGCGGAGGTCCTGCTTGAACCAAACCGCGCGATAGGTTAAAGCTCGAAGAACCAATTGATGTAGGGCCAAATGGTTGAATGGTCGATACACCAAGGATGTTGAAATGATAGAGATAAGTTAACTGGGTATAGTTTTTATTATCTATACCAAAGGTAATGTTAAATTATGCTATTATGTAATACTACGTCAATGCTAATGAAATGATATGTAGAACGGTCAATTACACACTTGCTAGGTCAACCGATCGAGTACGATGCTTGTTAGGTACTAAATGATTTATTATAATTATGTATAAAGAAAACAAATGGCAGGTGTTGGCGTAATGCTGACACTGCGATGTACGGTGATTTGCCCGTACAGTTAATATTACGAATATATGCGAATATAACTAAAACAGTGAAGTCTGTACAGTTAAACAGACAATACTATACTTAACTGTGATCACTGCTTTATAATTTAGCGTTGTGACAATGCGGTATTTATGCGGCGTCGGTGCGGCGTCGACTTGGTGGCGATGCGGTTTTGATGTGAATACACAGTATTGCGGTGCGGCACCGGTGCGGGTCCGTGAATCGTATGTGAATCTTCAAAATGTACACAATCCAACAATATTGTTTTTAATTGGAAGTCATCCACGATAAAGTGCCCAGTTACGGCTAAATACGACTCATTGGCTCTCGACGTCCATAAATCAGCAGTAAGGCACACGTGCTGTATGTATATTGCTACTGGGGCCCAATTCCGTCTTTAATTTTTCTTTAGTCTTATTACATAACGCAGGAATCGATACGTTTGATATTGTTTTCCTAGTAGGGGGTTGGTATCCGGGTATCTAGCGAATAAATTTTTTGAACGCTCTTTCTTCAACTAAAGTAAATGGGTGATAACTGTCGATGAATAGATCCAATAAATCATTGTCAATTTTTCGTTTCACCTGATATTTTTTTTTTATGTACTATACCGGTCTATAGCTTGCTGCCTCATGTGTATATTGGTAGTTGTTGCTGTATTCGCTGTCACAGTCTCCGTTCTCGACATACTCGAAGTAGATGCTACTGCCTCTGCACCAACAGATTGACTAGGAGGATTAATTTCACCTACACTTTGCGATGCCCTCATCTCTAGCTGCCCGTTGACAACTCTCGAATAAGCTTCTAAATGTCTTTTCTTCAGATGTGCCTTCTAATTACCCGTCGTCCCTTTAAAACTGTATGTGTCGCCACAAACACGATTCTTAGCTTTTTTATCTGCTAAATTTGTCTTTTCAAAGTAGTCCCATAAGATACTCGTATTTATACGAGACATCTTCTTGATACTTGATGGCACGGGTTTTTCCGCAACTCCACGTCTTGGCGTGTATTTTGCGTGCGGGTGGGAATGGTGTCGTCATTCCAGCCACCCCAGCTCTTCGAGGAAGGCCAGCAGACTCTTGACGAGACATCTTCACGTGTTTCCGCAACTCCACGTCTTGGCGTGTATTTTACGTGTGGTTGGGAATGGTGTAGTCATTCCAGCCGCCCCAGCTCTTCGAGGAAGGCCAGCAGACTCTTGACGAGACATCTTCACGAGACATCTTCATTATAGTTCTATTTAGTATTTACACAAATCACAAACACTGTTTATCACTATTAGCTTTTGCTAAAAGTGATAAACAGTGTGTGTGATTATTAATACCTATACTTTATACCTATACTTAAACCTAATCTTTAAATCACTATTTACAAAACGTAATACTTTTACCATAATAAAGAAAAACAACAACAACAAATGCAAATTAACGCACTGACTCAATTCAACGCATCAAATGAATGTTATTATATTTAAAACAATATTATTACCTATTATTATTCAAGATTCACCGAAAATTACAGTTTTACATAATACATCATTATTTACTTACCAGTAAGGTCGAAGTTTAAAAGGTCACATTTTTCCCCCAAATTTTAGGCCAGCATGCCAATATAATTTTTACGCCTAGGACATAAGGTTTGGAATCGTAGAATTAGTATCCGTCCGATTGCAACCATTTCAGTTTTATTATCGCGTATCAATATTATCGAAAATAAGTTCTATTCCACATTTGGGTTTACGATAATGACAGAATTCAGAATTTTTAGATAGGTTTTTCAGCCATTCTGTACAGTCTATTAGATGTTTCACCACTCATAAAACTATTTTATGTTTAGTCAATGGCTCCGACGCAGGCGTAGTCCGTAACGACGGCGATGTTTTCCTGTCGGTATTTGTTGTCTGCAGTACAAGATCTCTTTCGCTTGAAGTGCACGCATTATCGGCGATATTCATTTTTGTACAGACATCTAAAGTAGTAATATCTTCCCCGACGATCTTCTTCGTTATGTTTATAGTTTGGGTTTGTTTGGATTTTGTTTTAATATTAGATGATGTTTTTATTGGTGTTGTTTGTTTCTTGTTCACTGGACTACTGACGATTTTTTGCATAAGATTATTTTTCTTCAATAGTTCTTTATTGCATAACTTTAAATTATTATTTTCCATTATTAATAACTCAACCTCATGATGTGCACTATTTAATTGTGCCTTTAAAGTATCAATCTCGTCTTTCAATATTGTTATTTGGTTGTTATCATCATTTTCTGATACATCCGGCAAACTATTTGATGTACAATTAAATGTTTGTGATATAATATCACTATCATCGTTACTTGGTTCTGATTGTCTGCGTGTACGACGGAAAGTAATATTCTCAAGGAAAGTTCATGATGATAAATCGATACTAAAATACAAGAACAATATTCCTAAAAATATTGAAAGTTTCGTTTTCTGGAATTCGAACTCACACCTCCTTATTTGAGAAGCCAACTGGTAAACTGCTTGGTCAACCGGCACACTTTAAAGAGCGAAATTAAGCCAAAGTATAGCTGTAATACAAAATAAGACTTCTTGAAGCGATGCTCGACAGCCAATTTGGGAAGATTCCCATAGAACTAAGGCTCCCCGTCGACGAACAAATGTGTGCTACGAAACTGAGCCACTACATAAAACAATATCTCCCAAAGAATCCTCACAAATGGGGGTTCAAACTATATCTCATATATAGTCGATAAGGTTATGCTCATAGATTCGAGATTTATTCTGGAGGAGGCTCTAAGAACGACTTCTCACCAGGTGAGCCAGATTTGGGAGAGTCTAGAAACACAGTAGTCAGAATAGCCAGGATGGTACCACGCAAGGTAAACCATATAATCAACTTTGAAAACTCTTATACGTCTCTGCCTCTTCTCACCTATTTAGCTAAAGAAGGAATTTATTCGCTTGGAACAGTACGCATTAACCGTATACGATACTGCAAATTGCCATTAAGGTATTAAGTTCTAACTACGACTCAAGTTAAAAGTGTAATTGCACCTACCTCTATTATCTCTGCACCACCTTAAGGTTGACAGGTAGAAAATGCCTCATGGCATTATGTCCACCTTTGTACATTGTTTGTGCATTAAAATAAATAAAATGCCCGATAAAAAGACACATACATACATAGACTCACGCCTGTTTCCCCGAAGGGGTAGGCAGAGGCATATTAAACGCCCACTTTTCGCCAGTGTTTTGATCCCACGTAATAGGTGGCGAGCCTATTGCCGCTTATTGGGACATTTTGTTTGCCAGAGCCTCGTCCGTTGATCGGCAGGTGCACCACTTGCAGGTGAGGTTGGCTTGGGACCCTAAGTTCTTGGTGGGAACCCTATGCACCCGGTGGATAAAAAGACCGTAATGGAAAAATACCTACCCAGAGAATTTTACGAGGAGAACGTGGCGACTGTAGATTGTACAGAAGTAAGTGCTGTCATATGGAAGGACAAAAAACACGTCACCCTTCTTTCCACTTATGTAGGAGCAGAACCAGCAACTACAGTTCTTTCTATTCCATGCCCAAAGGTCATCCGAGAGTACAATGCGCATATGGGAGGAGTAGACTTATTGGATTCGTTCACAGGCCGTTACCAAATTACAATGAAAAGCCGCAAGTGGACCATGCGTATATTTTACCATTTTCTAGACCTCTCAATTATAAATTCATGGATAATGTACAAGGAAGTACTTTCGATAAAGGGCAACAACAAACTCCTCAATCTAGGTAAATACAGGCTAGAGCTTGCTGATACTCTGTGCCAAATTGGTCTACCTGCAAATGGAGCAAAACGAGGTCGGCCTAATGGAGGCTTCTTCAAGGAGAACTGGAGCTGAAGAAATGTTGAGGTCCAGTTCCATCGAAAGATGTGAGACTGGATCAGATATCTCACTGGGCGTTTTGGATGGAAAAGCAGCAAAGGTGCAAGTTCCCAAAATGTTCAGGGTTTACTTTTAAATTGTGTCAGAAACGTAATGTGTCTTTATGTGAAACCAAAAAATTTAAAAAATTAAATATCATAATGATTCATAAATAAATACACTTTCAAACAGTTTCTCTTTTTATTCTTTCCATACTAGCACAATTTCCACGAATGCGCAATGTTGTTTTAAAACATCATTAACATATTTGAAAGAAAAGTACATATTTAAACTCTATCTACCAATAAATAGAAATTTTTCAAAAGAAATAAAAAATCGCGAATTTAAGGGTTAAATATTCATCCATTACGGGCGGCGCGGCGCTGCGATTAAAAAACACTGCATTGCCTCTTATGACGCCGCGGCGTGCACATGGAAACTATATTTACATATTTCCTCTTTAGATAAAACCTCTTTAAGACGCATCTAATTTTTTTTCCAGATTTGAGTTATATACATTGCCGGATTCAGAAAAAAAGGTGCATCTGCCTGTATTAGTCTAACTTCCTCCAGTGCGGTTTTAGCACAACAAAATAGGGCGCTTCTGTGGGCCTAGACAAAAATACATCGGCTCGTCATTCCGCACACGCTAACGAGTTATCGTTAGCGTGAGTAAAATGGTAGCCAAATAACCAATGACACGCTAAACGTCAATTCCGCAACGTCGGAAGGAAACACGCTAGTTTGTCTATGGAAGTTAGCGTGAGGACCGATTAAAAAGCGAAAAAAGCTAAACGTCAAATGTCAAAACGTTAAACAAGGCGCACTTGGCGGTCATTGTAAAAATTTAAAATTTTTAAATAAATTTTAAACTTGTGTAGTGTTTCGGTGTCGTGTTGTGTTCATTTTTAAAGGTAAAATGTAATATTGAATCATTTATTAATATCAAACTCGATTGTGGTTCAAACAAAATGAGTGTTAAATAATATGTGTGAGATCCTAACAAGTTTTATAAATTATTTGAATAATAAAATAAATAGCTGTTAAGGTGTGTCCAAACATAAAGCGGCATTCGAGCGCGGCTGCCGCGCGCGGCTTGCCGCGCTATGATTGGACGACTGCCGCGCGCGGCAGCCGCGGGCTACCTGCCGCGTGCGACGATCGCCGCGAACAGTGTTAGTGTTGGTTCGCTAGTGGTTGTGTGTGGACGGACGTATTTTATCAAATGAAATGGACAATGAAACAGCAATTCGTCTTATTGAAATTTATGGCTCCCATAGTCCATTATGGGATACTAGACGTAAAGAATATCACAATAATAATGTGAGAGAAGATATAT
The DNA here is from genome assembly GCA_944739405.2 of Euclidia mi. Lineage (NCBI taxonomy): Eukaryota > Metazoa > Arthropoda > Insecta > Lepidoptera > Erebidae > Euclidia > Euclidia mi. The sequence goes on from OX123209.2 coordinate 6,208,049, forward strand.
GGGATGAAATAGCAAAAACACTCGTACAACCAAAAGCAGCTTTAAAATTGAAAATGAAGAGTCTTTTGAGTTCTTATAGAAGGCAGAGAAACAGAGAAAAAACAAGTAATGTCACCGGTTGTGGTAAGTTTAATCTTATTACATTTTATAACAGTAGGTACTTATTAATAAATCTCTGGCTGTTTACATTTTCACTATACTAATTCTTAATTATCTCTAAACGCGTGGACCGATTTACATGAATAAGACTGATAAAATGGTTTTATACCTAGACCTTTGATTTGACACCATAATCGTTAAGATATCTCAAGAAATAAAAAATCTAGTTTTCAAGTTACCCTCGTGATTATCCAACATGTATGAAACGCGTAATTTAATTATTTAATAAGACACAAGATCAGCTTATGTTTCAGTTATTTTAATGTTCTTTTTTCTGTTGCAGGTAGAAACAAAGCCTATAAATCTAAATGGTTTGCTTATGAAGCATTTAGTTTTTTACATGACAGGAATAACCCTATTGATGCAGTGGTAAGTTTCTTTTATATTTTTATTAGACCATAGCTTTCCGCCAGTGGCTTCGCCCGCGTGGTCTGGTGGTTTCTTATAAATTATAACCTAATGTTACTCAGTGAAGATATAGCTTTGTAATAGTAAAAAAAAAAAATAAAATCGATCCAGTAGTTTTTGAGTTAAATCTTAACAAACGAAAAAATCTTTCCTCTTTTTAATATTAGTCTAGATTAGACATACAGCCCGCATACTACAAAATCTATGGGATGAAATAATGCTGGCTGCTGTTTATTAATAATAATTTTGGCCATTTATAGGTTATGTAATTATTTAATAACTTTTTTGCCAATCAATTGATCCGTTTGTCATACAATATCTTGACAAAGAAATACGGATATCAGAAGGAGTGGTATTAAATTGAATTGGAGTAAAAGTAGCTGTTTCAATCGTTGAATTATTTGTTTTTTTTAATAAAGAGTCTCTGCGAAGAAAGTTATGCAAGTGAACAGTAGCTAGAACTATGTTTTTGGCTGATTTTGGGCTTAAAATCATTATACTTCTCAATACTCTAAATTTTGCCGACATGATTCCAAAAGCATGTTCTACTACTCGGCGTGCTCTTGATAGTCTATAGTTGAAAATCCTTTCTTTTGACCCTTTTGGATGAATTCCTGCAAATCGTGTCATCAAATGTGTGCTTAGAGCAAAAGCTTGATCTCCTAATATTACATATGGTATTTTAGTTATGTAGGGTATTTGTAAAATTTCTGGCGCTGGTACATTAAGTTGATTATTTTCTAGCTTTCGATACAATTCGGAATGTTTATAAACTCCTCCATCTGAAATTCGACCTTGGCTTCCTATGTTTACATACATAAAATTGTAGTTTGCGTCTACTAATGCTAATAGCACGATACTAAAGAACTTTTTATAATTAAAATATTCAGTGCCGCTACGAAAAGGAGCTTGAATAGTTATGTGTTTTCCATCTAACGCCCCAATAGTGTGCGGAAAACTCAATTTTTCCTCGAAGTCTTTAGATACTGCTTTCCAATCTTGCTCTGACACTGGTAGCTGAAAAAAAAATTAACGTTTTATTTGTTTTGTTTCAGGATTGTGGTTCATCCTCAGAGCCGGGTAATAGAGAACAAACTATTCCAGAACAGGGCATTTCAGGACAAAGCACTTCAGAACCAGGAACTTCGGAACAAGGCACTCGAGACCAAGATACAAATACAAAGAAGCCAAGAAAAGAAAAGCGCGCTAACAAGAAGATCGTCGAGGACCTAGAGTCAGAGTATGACGCTGAAAATCAAATGATAGAAGAAGCATTAGAAGTAATGCGAAGACAAAATGACAGTAGTAATGATCCTTACGTATCTTTTGGCATGCACATAGCAGCTGAACTAAGAAAATATGATGCCACTATGTTTACGCGAGTCAAACATTCAATAAATACTATACTATACGAAGCTGATATGGAGCTCCTAAATCAATCATCAACACAAGAATATAACGCTGAAAACAGACGAGGATATTTCACTTCACAGTTTACCGATCTTGACTCATCATCTTCTAGTAACATGAGTACTAGCCTTACACAATTGATTCGTGATTTAGACACGGATGTATGATGTAGACGTATGATGATTGCGTTGTATTTAATTACTACTTTGTTATGAAAATAAATAAATAAATTAACTATCTGTAGTTTAAAATATTTCGCTAAATAATGAAAATAATATCATAGTCATAAAGTTCATAATAATTTACCTGTACCATGTCCTTAAGAGCTCTCACTATGGCATCGCACACTTCTGGAATTATTGTTGATATTGTTTGCTTTGAGACGTGAAACGTGTATTGTAGGCTGGAATAGGAATCTCCTGTAGCCAAATATCGTAACGTTATTGCAAGTCTCTCCTTCGACGTTATTGCCGTTCGCCAGTGAGTAGCCAATTTTTTAAGAAATGGTTCTACCAATGTATGTATGGTTTCGAATTCTTCCAAAGATAATCTTAAAAACTGTGGCGTCGGTAGTTGATTTCGTAATAGATCCCTTCCAGATTCTTTGTCCTTTGTTGAAAGAGTGGTCGCATCCAACACTGCCTTTTTTTAATACACTTTCTTTTATTCCTTCTTCTACGTAATTTACGCAACAACAACACAGCAACAACACACGCGGCCGATTTCATTGTAGTTTTAAACAGAAATAAAGAGCGCGGCGTGTCTCGGACATGCCGCGCAGCACTGCCGCGCAGAAAGTTTTAAACTAGTCGCGCGGCAAAATTGTGTCCCGCGAATGCCGCACGTAACTGCCGCGCACCATGCACGCCGTGTTTGGACACACCTTTAATTGAAGTATTTTTCAATTCCAGATGGAATTCAGATTACGTGCGAGCCCGGAGCAATTTTCTATAATGTTGGATTTTATGGAAACGTAAGTATTAACTCGCTTAATTCAATATACTCACGAAAATATTATGAATACAAGTCCATATGATTTGTTTACACAAGGACCATTCATTGGCATTTTTGTTTCAAGTGTAGCTCTCAACACAATGCCCAAAATTTTAAGTGCGTTACGGTTTTTTGCATTTGAAACCTTAACTCTTTAACAATAAAAGCAATTAAACGAGGGTTCTCTTTCATGACCTCATTCTTGTATGGTATGTTGGCAGTATAAACAAATGTAAAAGTGCTTAGATCTTTGACTATACTTATCACAAAGTAAAATGTACCTACTTTTATGATGCTGATCAATATTTTTATTTTTAGAAATGGTGATCTTTCAAAGCCACAGCCAGGGGCTCAAGGCCGACTAAGAGCAGAACGGCTGTGGAATGAGCTCAGTGAAGTCTTAAATTCCGTAGGGTGCGGTGTCCGAAACCGACAGATAAATGGAAAGGGTAATATTGAACATCAAATTAATAGTGGGACACTCATTAAATTAACATGTTATATTCCTTTATGATCCACTGTAATATTGACACTGAAATTACTCTTTCAGGTTTGGTCTGACTGGAACACAAAAACCAAAAAGAAAGCCTCCCATATTAATAGAGACACTCATGGCACAGGTGGAGGGCCTAGTAGAGCCAAACCATTGAATCCCATGGAAGAAAGGATTCTTAGGATCATTGGTATTGGTTCTATAACTGGATCTCAAGAAATACAGGAAGCAGGTTTTGATGTTAGTATTATTTTTATCTCTGTATTACTTACATACATCATCATCTCCTGCCCTTTTCCAGATCTCACTTTCTCAGTAGCCGTCCTTCCTAGCTCAGTGGGGTGGGCATAATGTGAATTCACACTACATATTCATACTCATATCTCTGCAATTTCATGTAAATCACACTATGGCACAGAATAATTAATAGTACTAACGTACAGAAGCTTCACTTTTCAAACCAATTTATTGAAATTGCGACTCTTGGTACTAAGCAATAAAGTTCAATTCAGCTCGCATAAGCACTCAGTGCCTAATGCGATATTAACCTAACAGTTCCCGTTCTTTTCTAACACAACGCTGTCGCTGTCTGGCGCGGAGTGGCGCGCTAGGGTTGTCGAGTTGGCGCTGCTACTATATTTATTCATCGTCTATCTACCTACTTGACCACGTACCTAATAATAAATAATTATCCTATAAGTATCCTATCCCACTATTTGAGCTAGTAGAACAAAAGCACAAAAATTCTGGTCGTTTACATTTTTACTATACAAATTCTTAGTTATTTCCTAAACGCGTGGACCGATTTACATGATTCAAACAGATAAAATGGTTTTTGAACTAGATCTTTAATTTGACACCATAATCGTTGAGATATCTCAACAAACAAAAAATCAAATTTTAAAGTTGCTCTCGTAATATAAATGAAATTAAATTTTCAAGTCGCTTTCGACACACAGTTAATACTTTGCATTAGACTTGTGATGATACATTTTTGTTGTTAAAGGCGTTTAAGTATATAATTTGAACAGTGTATGAACACGGCGCGTGAGAATACGGAGCGGTCGCACTCGTTGCGTGACGTCTAATGTGAGCGGCGCGCGGCAACCTACTAAATCCAACCATGTCGACATGGTCGGCCGAGGTACTTGTAAGTTTGTACCTAAAATGCGAAGTGCGCCCGGCCTGACTATGGGTATAATTGTGTAAAGTAGAAAATCACAATTATTCTTGGAATGAAAATTTGTGTTTTCCATCGGCCAAATACTCGTAACAAATCTTAATTGGCTGAAGTTATACTTCACTATAATATTGTACAATTTATGCTTGTTATATAATTATATGACTGGGCTCCCTCGTTGGTCTCTCGGCGTAAATGTGCACGTGGGACCGGGAAGTCCCGGGTTCGATTCCCGGGTCCGCCAGTGTTATTGGGTTTTTCTGTCAGGAAATTCTCAGTAGCAGCATGGAGTCTGGAAATGTGCCCGGTACGGCAATAGGCTCGCCCCCTATTACGTGGTACTAAAATAAATCTAGCGAAAAGTGGGTGTAGAAATACTCCTTTGCCTACCTATTCAGGGTTGTATGCATGAAACTATGTATATATGTTATATATCTTCAAATTCCTTAACCCTTTCAGACCCGACGTCCACAATTGAGGACATAAAGTTTAAAAAATAATTCAAGACTAAATATTTAAAATTTACGGTTTCAGACGGTTGTATTTGTTTGTGCACATGAATACGTTGTTGAAAAGGTACCGGTAACGCCATTTTTGATCACGCATTTACATTATTTTGTCAAGTTTCGACCAGTACGGTGCAAAGTTTGAACACGTTCAGGTAAGCTGTGAATTTGATTTCTAAATTATCATGTTTTAGCTAATTATATGTTATGGAAAATTGTGTGTGTATAAAACATGGTTTGGTCATGATGTGAAATGTATTTTTTGTGTCATTTGTGGTTTTTTATATAGGAAAACATAGTTTTTATTTATGTCCGCAAATGTGCACAATCGGATCAACTGATTCATTTACGAAATATTGCAATACTTATATGGTAGGTCAAAATGCATTACCTATTATTTGTAAATATATTTTTTGTGTATATTATATATTCTTTTTTTTACAGTTTATTTATACATTCATATAAATTACTGGGTACATCGAAATAGCCGAAATGTTCTCGCCAGATGCTTTAGTTGCTTTACAAGATGACAATTTATCAGACCTGTTGGTATCTTCTGACGATGAAAATGAAGGTAATTATGATACAGTACGAGAACCAAGGCGTATTCGAATTGGTGCAGATGTAGTGCACCAGAACCAACAGGACTCCTACCAGGCTGACTCCGAAGACGAAGATGGTACTCCAATTTGAACCTGAAGCTGAGTCAGCAGTTCCAATTGATCATTCAGGTGCAATCTTAGGACCGGTATTAGCATTGCCTGGAGGTATGTTTGAAAATCTTACACCTAAACAAGGAATTAGATGGAGACATACAGAGCAACAAAATACAATATATTGTGATTGGTTTCCACCAGTTACAATCGATCCTGTTGTACTAGCACCAATCGATTTACGACAGGACATTTATAAAATCTAAGAAGTGGCCCCTTCGCATAATTTTCCACGCATCCGACTTAGCACTAACTCAAGCTTACCGTGGTTATCAAAATGATAATGATTTACTTGGAATTCCGAAAAACAAACAGCTGACTATGCTTCGTTTTCACCGCTAACTAGCTGAGGCTTTAGCTCTACAGTATAAAATTACAACAGCTAAAAGGGGACATCCAAGTAGCAGTAGTTCTGCGCCACAAGTGATTCCGAGAAAACCTGGAGAAATTCGACCTGCTACCGAAAGAGCTCATGATGGTGTGGGTCATTTTCATGCACACGATGATGGACCTGGAACCTGTTGTAAAATGTTCGGCTGTAAAGGGAAATCTCGTATAAAATGCATAAAATGCAAGGCTTGTGCCTCACCAAAGATAAAAATTGTTTCCTAGCTTTCCACACATCAGTGCGCTAAATTTTATTTAGATAGACTGATTATAATTACCTATTAGCTGATAGACAGATGACTGATTATAATTACATGGTTCCAATTCAAATTGTTGAAGATATTTTTTTTGTTGAGAAGAACATTTAATTATTTTATTTTTGTTATATTTTATCACTTTTTTCAATAAATAATATAAATAATAAATAGTTTTATTCTAAAATTTCAAATAACCTATATAACAGACATTCTATTATCAAATACGGATGTGCGCATTTGAGCACATAAAGAAAAATCACTTTTTCTCGGAAAGTAAGATAGAATGATTTTTTTAAATATTTTACCCAGATTAGCTAAAGTATAATTAACCTAAAAAAAATTATTGCATCTATACTAGAAAAAAGAATAATTCAGGTCTGAAAGGGTTAAATAGAATTACTTGAATATATTTCAGGTACAGCCTCAATCTGAGGTTATTGTAATGTCTTCACAACATACCCAGCCGGCACCTCTACCAGCAGAGGTACGGCATCCACAGCCTTCTACTAGCCAAGAATTTGAGCTGGCGTATATGACAGATCCAGATGTTGCACAGGTGGCAAACACAGCTCCAACACATACTGTGCCCGTATCTCCCAATAATAGAAGACAAAATACAGCAGGTACAATATAATAACAACATATCTTCACGCCTTTTATCCCCGAAGGAGTAGGCAGAGGTGTATTACACACCCATTCTTCGCCAGATATGTTTCGGTCCCAATGTAATAGAGGGCGAGCCTATTGCCATCTACCATTTACAATATAATAATTTCAGTTTAAACCCATGTTATCTAAACAAAGATTATTGAGTCCATATTATTTCATTGATTTTCAAAGTATAATTTTGTTTCTTGATATTATAGTAAGATCGCCTTCAGCGTGCCCTTCAACTCCACGTCGTCGTCGCGTAATCGGCCAACGCAGACGATTGCGCCATCAGACGCCATTTGAACGAGCGACCAGTGAGTTTGTTCAAGCAGAAGAGGCGAGGGTACGACTGGAAGAAACGCGCATTTTGAGGCAGCATGAGGTGGAGGTGGAGCGTTTGCGAGTGGAGTCTCGCAGAATAGAAATGGAGGAAAGCCGGAATGCAATCTTCTAAAAAATTCCTGATACAGTGGAATTAATATTACAGTCACAAATGGCACCACATGACTAGAGGCCGCCGGTCGTGTCTTATTTGCCTGTAATATTAATTCCACATTTGTTATTAATTATAAGTATTTTTATTTATGAATTCCTATTTAATATTTTTGTTGAATTACGAAAGATTGTTTTTGCTTTAAATTAGAACTATAAATTAACGAGATTATATTATTCTCTAGGTCTCAATGATAAGAAACAGAAACGACTGAAAGCTAGAATAGATATATTGAATCCTTTACCTATGTTTAACCTGTTTCAAGTATTTCCATTAGTATTAAGTTTCAAACTGAAATAAAGATCTCTACAGAGGCTTGTAATATATGAAATCATTTATCTGTATTCAGTATTTTTTTTAAGTATCAATTAGTATCAATAATTTTCATTTTGACCAGCCCGTACCAACCATGCTGCTAATTCCAACTGATCTACCCCTTGGGGGGCGCTGTTCGTGCGAAGGTCTGTTAGATTCTTGTGAAGATTCGGAATCAGAAGAGGTGGTTCTTCTTTCATTTGCTCCAGGTCGGGTTTCCAGAAGACTCTTTTCCAGTTGGGTGCTATTAGGATATATCGACCCTCCGACTTCTGTAAATGATGTAGCACTCGTGGAATTAATGCTGGTGGGGGAATATCCACCCTAGGTTGTATCTCCATATTTTGCTGAACGCATCGCAAAATTGACTCCTCGTGTCGGTCGCATCTTCGCTCACATATTTCGGGACCACTGCCGATTCCCTCGACGCAAAAAGATCTATCTCTGGAGTACCGTACCTCTGGAATATGTAGAAAAGAGCTTCTTTGCTTAGATGCCATTCCGGAAGAGCCTTTTCTTTTGACAATCTGTCCGCTATCCCATTCGACGAAACCACTGGCAAAAGCTAGTAATAAATAAAAAAAAAAATTAAATAACATCACTCATAATTGGTTTATTCTTTCAGAAATTAAGAAAGAAAATTCATGCCAAAGATAAATTAAAAAAGACTTACACGAAGAGATTATTGTTGGCAAAAAATACTTCATTGGATGTAGTTGTAACGCATCGATTTTATCTCGCATTACAGTGCCGCCAATGCGCCTTACATTCGTAAATTTATTTAGTATTAGTCGATTTTTCGACGATCAATTTAGTATTTGTTGTCATAAATTTCCATAACTTTTTAATTGTCTATGGTTTGGTTGAGTTGGCGGTCCTCAGGTTGGCATCACTGTCATTTACTTTCCTTTCGAACAATGTAGGATTTGCACGCGCATTTTTTTTATCGTCGAGAAGCACGACGATCTTTTAAATAAATTTCTTATTAAAGGAAAAATTGGATTGAGGAGCCATGGGACGGCTTGATTGTCAATAATTTCACCAATATGACACAATAAATGTTTTAAAAATGCCTCAGGCATTGTTAGCAGTCGCTTGATTGCATATATTTGAGAATAAAACGCGGATAATCTTGTTTTTTATATACCTCTACATCTTTTACTCCAAACTGGAATGATTTCACCCCTGATGGCTTACGTACATCGAGGATTTGCAAGCCGTGGCGCTGCGCGGTAAACGTGGCTATTTTAGAATACACTTATTTTAATTAACTTTGAAGACTTCAGATAACGCTTTTTTATTAATTTCATAAGGACGCAGCCTCGAATTCAATAACCTTGAATTCAAAAACCTAACCTCGTTTAAATTTCTCTAGATAACCTTAAACCCTTTCTTTACTTACAATGTTTCGGCTAATTTACTAGTAATTCATAGTGATAAATTGCTATCGACCGTATAAAAAATGTTATTTTTAATCTCTAGGCCAAGGTCACTCTCCTTTGTGATTAAAATTCCTATGTCTTTTACCACTGATGTTATCTGGCAAATTTAGTTTAAGAGCCATTTCACAAAATTATAACGCTCGAGTTTAGGTAAAAGACGGCAGCATTGTGTATGTGTGCGTAGCTATCCACACATACACAATAGAAACAGTATAGCGCGATAGTCGACACGGCCAAAACAATCTTGAGCCGTTATGAATAATCGTAATGCACTAGAAGTTAGAGATTTATAGAAATAGTCAATTATGATACGAGTGTGCTATTACACTTGAGGCGATATTAAGTATTATTATTGCTTAAGAAACCGAGTATGAAGTGATCAAGGTACACCCATTTTTCAACACACTTGCATGGAAAAATACTTAATCTTCATACAATATTATTAAGCGGATATTAGTCGCAATCATTTACTTATTTAAAGGCATAAATGCCTCTGTTATCCTCCTACGTTTCTACCGGCTTGCAACGGTCGTGGTCGCGGAGGGATTTTTGCAAACCCACGACCCGCTAAATAATATTTTACGATGTATACAAATCGCGAAAGATAAAAAACGATTAAAAATAATCTTGTACTCATTTTGTATTGTTATAATATAACAGAGAACAAATATTCATGGAAAACGGCGCTCTGGCTATTTTTCCGCCACTGATGGCGATGCGCGGCCATGGGCACAACAAAATTGACTAACAGCCAATATAAAAAAAATTTATTAAATCAAATTTTTTTTTTATATCCCTACCAATCCCTACTTAATATCATAAATTCGGAAGTGTGTATGTATGTTCCGTTTTCACACTAAAACGGCTGAACCGATTTTGTCGAAATTTAATATAGAGATATATTGGCCCATGGAGACGGTCATAGGCAACCATAAGTTGCAAAAAATAAACCGGGAGGGATTTTATGGAGGGTAGAGGTTTGTACCTACAGCACAAATTTACCTCTTGGAAGTAAGAACGCATGCGCTGTAAGTTGAGTGCTGCGCATATGCTATCGTATATATCTGTCAGTACTGTGACATCATACATATTGTCATAAATTGTGCACGGTGATTACATTATTCGCATATATATACCAATCATTATAGACGGCGCTTAAACGGCTGAAACGATTTTCTCTACTAATATTATAAATGCGAAAGTGTTTATAGATATATATTCGGTATATATAATCGTAGATGATGTCATGGATACTGACCGAATTACTTTGTACTCTATAGAGTTTCTGAACTCTTTAGACTAATCAGGAGCGCCTTCACACAACTTGAGACTGATAGTAAATTTATGTTACCCCGAGTTCAACGCGCGCGAAGCCGCGGGCAAAAGATAGTATAAAATATATATGTACATGAATGAAAATATTGGGTTTTAGTTATAATTATGGTAAATTGTGAATAGTAGGGAAGCTCACGATGCGAAATTGGGATTTACTCGAGCGTCATTGAGACCTATTGGGTTGCAAAGCTAAGATGTTATAAATGTAAATAATCCATCCCACTATGCAAACGATTAGATTAACGTTCCTACTTTATTAAAAATACGTAGGACATGGATGCTATCAATATCTGACGCGCTCGAGCAAATCCCGAAATCCCTTCATGAGCTCCCCTACTAGAATAATTTGATAAATAAAGGAGATCACCCAAATTGAGCTATTTTTTATTTTGCCGGTCAATCAAATATACTTATGTATATACTAAACTACCTACTTCGTAGCCAAATCAAATTTTTGCACTGACAATTTCGATATTTAATGATGAGTGATCTACGCTTCTATATAAATGTACTATAGAGACTCGGTATCGACTTACTGACTTAGAATCGTGTAACTATCTATAAGCACTTGAAAACACATAATTATTTTGAAATCACAGACAGACTCTTCAATTTTATTTATATGTACATATGTATGGATGAGTACAAAAAGTAATGACTCGGTATCACGACAACAGCTCTACCTACCGGGTCAAATTGTAACCTATAATGTTGGTCGATAAAGTCCTGTGAAACATTCCAGTGAAAGTCAGCGTTTGAATCAATTCAGCCATTCCAGAGATTACCCCGGACAAACAGAAAGACAGACAGACAGGCAGACAAAAGGATGTATAGGACTTAAAATCGTGTAACTAACTATAAGCACTTGAAAACACAATCATTTTGAAATCACAGAGAAATTTCAATTTCATTTATTTGTATAGGTTGTCTATACAATCTATATAAACATACTTGCTGACACAGCGAACTCCGTATCGCCTATTGAAGATTTTTAAATTTTTTCCAACCGCCATCTTTGATTTTCCACCCGCCATCTTGAATCACGAAATAGGTGTTGTATTTGGATTCGCCATCCCTTTAAACATCGACGACCATACCCACATTGATTTAAAAAAAAAATCCTATCCGCCATCTTTGATCACGAAATAGATAGAGGTGTTTTTGAATTCCCCATTCCTTAAAATATCGGAGACGATACCCATACTGACTTTAAAAAAAATCCCGTCCGCCATCTTTGATTTCCTATCCGCCATCCTTGATCACGAAATAGATGTTTTATTTGGATTCTCCATCCCTTAAATCATCAGAGACGATACCCATATTGATTTTTTAAATTTTTCCCATCCGCCATCTTTGATTTTCCATCCACCATCTTGAATCACGAAACAGATGTTGTATTTGGATTCCCCATCCCTTTTGACATCGCAGATGATACCAATATTGATTTTTCAGATCCAACCGGTAGTTCCTGAGATTAGCGCGTTCAAACAAACAAACAAAGAAACAAACTCTTCCGCTTTATTATATTAGTATAGATAAACAAGAAAAGAGAGATTTATCTATATAAACAAGAAAATAATAACATATTTTGTCAATTAGCAGTGACTATCGTTAATGTACTACATTAACATTTGTCATTAAGGCAAAAACCAAAGAATCAAAATGTTGTAGTCGTAGTATAATAATGCTTTTACGCTAGGGACGCTCGAAGTTCGGCCCGCGATACAAAATGGCACAGGTCCTACCTCAACGGGCGCTCGCGCCGTACTAATCGATGTAGGATTGTGCATCGTAATTTATTCTAAATTAGAGAGGCATTGATATACATTTTACGATAAATTTCATGAAGCGATTTTCATCAAACTTTGAAATTAGAATTCTTATAGAACACAGTTTATTTTGACATGATTTTATAAATGTAATTACACTTTATTTAAACCAAAAATCGCAATGAAATAGGGTTATAAAACGTAAAAAATGGCCTTAGATTTTGTTTTTTTTACGAATTAATGTTAATAATAATCGATATTCTGGTACATTATGTAGCAACAAAATTATATTTCTGATACGATACGTATTTTTTCTAGCCAACTTTATAAATATTAGTGATAGATATGAGAGCTTGAAATTAACTCTGCGTTGTTTTTTCAGTAAACTTGTTGTGGGTGATTAATCACCACAAAGTAAACAAATATTTTTTTGTGTATATGTTACATGAAATCACAATACGAAAGATCAGCCTATACTTTAAATGTATTTAAAAATGTCGGAGTTTTACCCAAGATGGTAAATTAGGCGACTGAAATCTCAGATATTGACGCGAAAACGTGAAATGGCTCTTAACTTAGTTATTGTATGATTCGCGTCTGGCGCCCGAAACTATGTTTAATTTTACTCTTAATTTAATTTAATTTTATAAATGATGCGATTCTCTAAAAGTTCTCAATAAATAGTTGTCAATTCCACAAACTTCTTCATTTACACTCAATATTTTGCTGTTTTTGGTTGTGTACATCATACATACCAAAAGCACACTTTTATTTTTAATTATTTTATATTACATATTGACAAAGAAACTTTCTAAACCCGCTAAAACTTTTGTGCAAATGCAAATCACACAAGCTGGAAAATGTAGAAGGGGAAGAAGATTCACTCTTCGTCAAAAAATTTTGGCATTATCGCTGTGTAAGTGTAGCCCAAAGGCTTACAGAGTGCTCAGTGAAATCTGCATTTTACCAAAACGCAGTACTCTCCAAAGTGTTTTAAAAAAAGTTTGTATCAAACCAGGCATAAACAAATTTATGTTTGAAAACTTAAAGAAAAGAGTTGATAAAATGCCCGAATCTCACAAATTTTGCTCTGTGATATTTGATGAAATGGCTATTGCAGCACATGTCGAGATGACAGGAGATATCATAATAGGCTTTGTGGATGGTGGTGAGACAAGAAAATCTCAGCTAGCAGATCATGCACTGGTATTTATGGTGAGGGGTGTCATAAAAAAATATAAACAGCCAGTTCATTACACTTTCTGTGCCGGAAGTACCTCTTCAATATCATTAAAAAGATGATTGTGGATGTGATAAAAAATCTGCAAGACTGCGGATTTAAAGTGGTGGCAACAGTTTGTGATCAAGGTGCGACAAACATGGCTGCAATCAATTCACTTTTAAAAGAAACTAGAGCCAACTACCTAAGAAAAGGTGAACAATACCCAGGAGGCCACTTTACAGTTGGGGGCCAAAAAGTTTTTGCGCTCTATGACCCCTCTCACCTTATAAAAGGTATTAGAAATAATATGCTGGTTAAAGATTTGACATATGTCATGAATAATAAAACATCTGTAGCCAAATGGCAACATATTATACAGCTACATGAGAAAAGCCCAGGGTATAGAGGAGTGCGTCTAATAAAGGACTTGACGCAACAACATGTACTGCCACACCTAATACCCAAGATGAGGGTCAAACACTGCACCTAAGTTTTTAGAGCACTGTTGCTACAGCCCTTGGTTTTTTGGCATGTGGGTTGTTTAACATATTTCTATACACACACAAAACAAACTTCAAGATGTCACATAATTTATTATGTTTGTTTCCTTCCATAATTCACTATTTAAATTATGATTTTTCTTTTTCCGATGCTGGCATGCTACCAGAATTGGCAAAACAAACTGCGGATATTCTATTATTTTTTGATCGGCTCTTTGACTTCGTCAATAGGAGTTTTAGTAAGCCTTATAGAGCAGCTGTAACTCCCACATCACCTCACCACAAATTATGGCGGCAAAGCATACCCATTCTAAAATCAATGTCATATGTGGACAAAAATGGCAAAGCTTCTGTAGTGCCAACACTCTCCAGCTGGATCAAAACTATAGAGGGGTTCAAAATGTTATGTGCACATATGTAAAAGTTAGGTGAAAATTCGCTATTACTGAGGCATTTCAATCAGGACCCAGTTGAGAATTTATTTGGAGCAATAAGTGCACATGGGCACAGTAATATAATGCCAACTGCTGCTGGCTTTCAAGCCACATACAAAACACTTTTGATAAATAATTTTACTTCGGCACATTCTGTAGGGGCGAATTGCCAAAAAGATAATAACACCTGTCTGCAGAACCTTCAATACTTCTTTGAAACTGAAGGTCCAGCCGAATCACCATCATATAGTTCAATGATAATTGAAGAAGACCATTTAAATATATCTGTTAATATTGATGCCTTAATAAGAAGCAATTCGCCCAAAGATATAGCAAAGTGTGCTGCTGTAGGATATTGTAGTGGTTAGCTTGTAAGAAACGCAAAACAAATAATATATAAGAACTGTGCTACTTGATACTTGATGGCACGGGCTGTTTCCGCAACTCCGCGTCTTGGCGTGTATTTTGCGTGCGGGTGGGAATGGTGTCGTCATTCCAGCCACCTCTTCGAGGAAGGCCAGCAGACTCTTGACGAGACATCTTCACGTGTTTCCGCAACTCCACGTCTTGGCGTGTATTTTACGTGTGGTTCTGCTTCCCTCAGGGTGCTGTGTCTTGTCAGGTACTGCTGCCTGTACTGTGCGACCTCAGGGCAGTCGAGGAGCAGGTGGGCTGCCGTCTCGTCTGCTGCCATACAGGCCCTGCACAGCGGGCTGTCGGTGATACCTATAGTAAATAGGTGTTTATTAAGGAATCCTTGTCCTGTGTAGGCAACCGTGACTGTCCGCAGTTGTTGTTTGGACAGCCGGAGGATTTGTTTAGCTATCTTACCGTCTACTGCGGGAAGAGCCTCCTTGGCCTGCCTACATGTTTCAATACCAATCCAGGACTGGTTGTGTTGGGTCCTGGTCCTATTTCTTACCAGGTTGCGATAAAATCCAGAAGGGAGGGGAATAATGGGCTCGGGTCCCACCACCTCTAAAGTGGCCCCTCTTCTGGCAAGTACGTCGGCTGCGTCATTCCCTCTAGAGCCACTGTGGCCCTTGATCCATTGCAGTGTTAATTTGTTTTGTTTACCTACCTCTGTTAGTTTCTGGTGGCATTCAAGCGTGAGCGCCGAGGTGATAGTATGGCTTTTGAGGGCTGAGAGGACTGCCTTACTATCTGAGAGGATCCTAATGGATCGTTCCCTTACCTCACGTGCCATGATTGCTGTGGCAGCTAGGATTATGCCAAAACATTCGGCCTGATAGACCGTGTTGTAGGCTCCCAGCGGTGCTGCGATGTTGATGTTTAGGTCCTCGGACTTGTCGAACACAAATTGTTTTGGTATTTGGTCGCCAATGGCTTGTGTGAGAGGAACTTCTTTAAAGAGTGTATTTAAGTTGCTAGTGTGCGGTGTGTTGGTGTCTTTCCAGAGCTTCAGAGCTCTTAGCCGGACCGCCGACATCGTTGCTTCTTGTTGTATAAACAGGTGCAATGGGGGCAGGTCCAGCAACACTTCGAGTGCCGCTGTAGGTGTAGTTTTCATGCAGCCCGTGGCCGCTAGGCATGCAAGTCTTTGTAGCTTTTGAAGCTTGTTGGCGGCCGTTGTTAGGTTGGTCCGAGGCCACCACACTACTGCGCCGTAGCTTATCATCGGACGTATTATTGTCTTATAGAGCCATAAGACAATTTTGGGGGATAGGCCCCAGCGTTTGCCTATCATCTTCTTGCACTGCCAGAAGACAATGCTGGCTTTGTTGAACTGTGCTACGTGTAATAGCCAGCTGGAAAGTAAAGAACAGTAAAGTTTCCACAATTTTATAAAAAATATCGGAATATGATAATAAGAGTTGGCTTTGCTATCCTAGCAGAAATGCTTTCGATAATTTTGTCCACATGGAAGTCATTGTTTTGGAAATTATGAGAACCATGAGTCACACTGAAAATATCGTATAATATGTGAAATTAATTGTTTCAACTGTAGTAAACTTCGGGTTCATAACATGTTTTGAACACAGAAGTAATCTTATAGAACATATTATAAAAAAACTGTTGAGTTCTGTATAAGAAATTGGTGCAAGGAGGTTAACAGAATACTATCTGGTAAATCCACCAACTGTGATGAAAGTGACCCTATAAAAACAGCTGCACAAAATCATCATATCAAACATAAAACAAAAAAAGACAAAGAGTAACAGGTGTGCAGCTGACAGTATAAGCTTTTGCCAGATATTGTTCTGTAATACTATGTTAGTTACATAGTAGACGAGGCGTGGAAGATCGACCTTC
The DNA here is from genome assembly GCA_944739405.2 of Euclidia mi. NCBI lineage: Eukaryota > Metazoa > Arthropoda > Insecta > Lepidoptera > Erebidae > Euclidia > Euclidia mi. The sequence goes on from OX123209.2 coordinate 6,224,990, forward strand.
ACCGATCTGATAACCAGATGAGACGTATTTTTTATGTAATATAATTGATAAACAAATATGCCTATAATAACTTGCCTTCCAAAAAATTGCTCATAGCTATTTTAAATATAATTAATTTTAAACAACCTCAAATATAACTTTGTCGTTTATACAAACACTATGGAAAACAAAGTTAGTTTTGGTGATGAAAAAGTGATAGTGATATTTTGATAGGTGAAGACAAAGGGTATGTTAAGTGTTAAAGCTGATGCTAATAATTAATAAACAAACAATCTTGGAGTAGAACCAATATAGCAACAAAGATCAAATAATTAGATTAACTGCAAGTCCCGTAAGGGTCCCGTAGTTCAGGTATCCACTTAACATACCCTTTATCTTCACTTAACCAAATATCAGGATCACTTTTTCATCACCAAAAAAACTTTGTTTTCCATAGTGTTTGTATAAACGACAAATTTATATTTGCGGTTTATTAAAATTACTTAAATTTAAAATAGCTATGAGCACTTTTTTGATAGGCAAGTTATTATAGGCATATTTGTTTATAAATTATATTACATAAAAATACGTCTCATCTGGTTCAAGGTTATCAGATCGGTGAAGGTCGATCTTCCACGTCTCCTCTACTAACAGTTTATTACGATGCAGTGGGTTACAGTTTGACCCCATTACCAATTGTAATAAATAAGAAATTGTAATTGTCAGTTTACTTTTGGCTGAGTTTATTAATGTCCTCAATAAAACCAATTGACATTTAATTGTTGCTGATTATACTGTAATATTAAACAATAGTGTTTTATAGAAGGTGATCAAGATCAATAAATAAATTCATTACAAAATAACTCTGTTTTACTTATGACACCGCATTCTACGGAAGAAAACTAAAATTTTCCGTAGTACCATAGTGTTTTCCTACGCTTGGTATTGTAATTAATGTGTATTGTAAAAACTGCTAAATTGAAGCTCACGATTATTTAATTTAGCGGATTTTTACAATACACAAATAAAACCATTCAAGTACAAAAATATACAAACATTTCTATAGCTGCGTAGGTACGTACCTATAGGGCGAGACTTGTTCGATTAACGACTACCAGGGCGGAGCTGGTGTTGCGCGAAATAACCTAAATCGTGAAGTTAGGTCTCTATTTCTTAGATATATATCGTACTCTTCGTGTCAGTTGCGCCCGAGTAGGTTGTAGGAGCACGACGTTTCGCGATCGCGCAATTTTTCGCAGCGTGATTCGTCGTAACAAAGTATTTTTTTTATTTGAAAAGTTTGTTTGTTGTTTGTGTGTACAATTTAATGCTACCGTAATGTGTCAAATAATAATACAAATTGTTTAAGACTTGTTTTAGTAGAAAAAAAACTTCTTCGTCTTACTACTACCTAAGTCAGGCCTCCTTCACTCGGCCATATCTACAGGGATAAGTGCCTACTCTTTCGCGCGGTTCCTCCGTACCGTACGTACGTACCTCTTGGAGACAAGAAATTTCGAGGCGCGAGGAACACATTTGCATGTATCTGGCACGAAGCAATTGCTGGCAGGAAAAATGACGACATCATAAGCTGTTTCCCGAGCCTTTTTTTTGCATTATCGTGGTGTCAAGCACATATCACTGTGGCTTGACAACTGTGCCGCTCAAAACAAGAACTGCAGTCTTTTTTCCTATTTATTGTATCTGATAAACTCAAACGATGTAAAATTGAAAACTATCACTCTGAAATATTTGGAAGTAGGACACGCTTACATGTCAGCGGATGAATTTCATCAGCAGGTCGAGTTGTCACTCAAAACGAAGAAAATAATAAATATGACTTCGAAGACTTCCATCACGCGGTTTCTGATACTCATCGAAAAATCACTGTAAAGAAAATGGGTGTCGGCGACTTATGTAGATTTGAAGATTGCCCTTCTTCCTACAAACTTCAAAATATGATACCAAGAATATATCTGAGTAACATGTGCGAAGTCACTTTTCGAAGGGGAATTAATATAATAGCATTCAGAACTGATGGCATAGAAAGAGAACTGGACTTCCTGAGTGAAAAATATTAAAATAGGCATTTCGAGATTAGTAATAAAAACTCAATTGAGAGGAGTTCATGTAAAGCGAAAATCTGATATAATCAATCAGTTACTTTATCTTATGCCAGGGTACCGAAGGGCGTTTTGGATAAATTTGCCAGTTAATGATAACTCTGTCGATTTGGTTAACGAATATGACGACGATGTTGACAAATTTATTTATAATTTATTTAATGCTTTATTGTACGCTTGTGGAACATATGTACAGGAATAGATAGAGTACAAAAGGCGGCCTTATCGCTAACAGCGATTTCTACCAGGCAACCTTTGGATGGAGATATTATTGGTAGGCAAGAAATGGTAGTTGTAAGTGTACCAGTAATAAGAGACTTCAAATATATACACTTATGTAATATGATAATAATAATACTACACATATATAAATACTTATACATACATATGAACTTTGTTACCGTCTGAGCCTGTCTTATATGCGTTCCATAGGCAGCAGCAGCATAACAGCAGTGACACAAAACAATTTATCAATAAAATCCGTGCAATGAGCCATCTTCAGCTTTATTTTTTTTTCTGTATTTTTTATTTAAATTTTCTGATGACCTTAAATAACGGTTATGCGTATCATGTAGGAATTTGAATCATCCTTTAAGATAGGAGGGAGTTGAAGGGTTAAACAATATATTGTATAGTAGAGAAAGTATGTAAGTATTCCGGCGAAATCGTATGGGCAACCTCTTGAGTTGTGTTCGAAATTGTGAGACATGATCGTATTTGCGTAATCCAAATATGAATCGTATACAGAGATTTTGAAGGCGCTCAAGTTTGTCTAGTTGGTTTTCGGCGAGATCCGGATAGCTGACATCTGCATAATCAATAATGGGTAATAGAAGACAGATTGCAAGTGCAATTTTGGTGGCAGTAGGAAGAAAATATCTTACGACTCACTTCTTGGACCTGTGAGCGCCAGGAAAGGGTAGAATCAATTATTAAGCCCAGATTTTTTACTTTATCCTGTATAGGAATTACAGTGCCATTAAATATAACGTCAGGAAGTTGAGACCAGTCGATCTTCGATAACATTCTCGAACTACCAACAACAATGACTTTCGTTTTCGAGGGGTTCACTATAAGTCCATAGGATTTGGTCCAGCTACTAATCTGTGCAAGATCACTGTTGGTGGTACCTATAGAGTGTGACATCTGAGACAATGATTTGGAGATCATCGGCATAAAGGTGATAGGAAGAGCGAAGAGTGTTTGATATAGAATTTATAAAAATTGCGAAGAGTAAAGGAGACAGCACGCCACCCTGGGGCACGCCAACAGTCGTGTTGGCGTGCCCCAGGTGTTGAAAATTGACTCTCTTCATGGTAATGAAGAGAGTGAATTTTCAACTCGTATACGCTGTCGGCGGCTACACAGGTAACTACGAAACCAATCAATCACCGTAGGAAATACGTTAAGAGAGCAAAGACAGCCAAGTAGAATGTCAAAATCCACTGTGTTGAAGGCGTTGCTAAAATCTAGCAGAGCAAGGACTGTGAGCTGTCCGCCTTCCATACCAGCCCTGATGTCATCCGTAATATTGATAAGGGTTTAGCGGTGCTATGGCTTGGACGGAAACCGGATTGGAATGGATTAAGGAGATTATTTTTAGAAAGGAACGAGTTGACTTGATTGTAAACGAGACGTTCGAGGACTTTGGAAAGGAATGGTAGAATAGAAATAGGTCGGTAATCAGAAAAGGATAAAGGATGTGATTTTTTCGGAATTGAAGTTATTAGGGCATCCTTCCACATCGATGGGAATTCACCACTGGACAAGGAGTAATTAATGATGTGAGTAATGATGGGTAGGATTAAATCAAGGATGGGAAGGAGCAATATGGATGTGATTGACATTATGCTCTTCTTAACATCATTATCGGTGAAATGATTAAAGACAAATGGTGAATAACTAGGGGTTGGCAGGGATAAAAGATAGTTAAGAGTGCTTTCTTTAGCAGTCCTATCAATATTCTGACCTTAAGGAGGGCAAGCAAAAGCATGGCAGACAACTCCTCAGGTTCAAAGATGTGCTTAAACGTCATATGAAGAGATGCGACATCGACCCGTCTCGCTGGGAGCAGCTGGCTGTTAAACGACCCGAGTGGCGGACACTGGTACAAACCAAGGTCCGTGATTTTGAGATTCAACGGCACTCTGAGCTTGATGCCAAGCGTGAAGAAATAAAAGCCCGACCACCTGCGACAATTTCTTATAATTTTATCAATGGTGAGCTCACGTGCCCGCAATGCTCCAGGACATTTGCCAATAAAATTGGCTACATCAGCCACGTGCGGGCTCACCAAAGACAACAGACATTGTTAAGCGGTCGCCGTGACCGAAACCGGTCGGACCAGATCATCAATATTATTAATAATATTTTTTTTATATTTTTAAATGTATGTTATTTTTTATTGTATATTTAAAAATGTAAATGAAATCTGAAGAAAAATAAATAAAGGAATAATAATATAATAATAATAATAAACCATTTATTCTCAGGTAAAAAAATATTGGACGAGGCAGCAAAATGTTGATTGAGCGTGTCAATATTGAAGCCATTAGGAGTAGTAAGTTGACGTGATTTGCCGACCCCCAGGGTTTTAAGAAATTTCCAGACCTTTGTTGGACCTCCGTTTTCACAGAATTATGGATATGTTGGCGTTGGGCCTCCCTACACACCCTATTGCAGGGATTCCTAATCGCAACATATTTTTGCAACATAGTTTTTATCATCGGGCCTAATTTTATACCAGAATTTTGCTGCAGCTTTCTTGTGTATAAGCTGTTTGATGCTTTCAGTAAGCCATGGTGAGGGAGGGTGTTTAATCTTCACCGGTAGAATGGGTGCATGCTTATCATACAATTCAGTGGTTTGAGTTTTAAAGACGCAACCTTATCGTCAATGGATTCGGCACTGAGAAGTGGAATCCAGTTAATATCACTGGCATCGTCAATGGATTCGGCACTGAGAAGTGGAATCCAGTTAATATCACTGGCATCCTTACGAAGGGAATCGGTGTTTATGCCACCAAAATTGCGCTGCATTAGTACGTTCCGCTTCATTTTAGGAGGACGTATTTTGTACGAGATATAGAGCAGATCGTGGTAAGAAAACATGTCTGCTGGAAATTGCCCGTGCGTGGCTACATGTTCCCGAGAAGAAACCAAGATTACATCGAGAAGGGAAGGTGTGGAATGTGGGAAATGATGAGTTGCACTTAAGGGTAGTATTGTAAGATTACAGGCTATAGAAATAGAAACAAGAGACGAAGAACGAGAATTATTTTTAAGCAGACATGTGTTAAAATGACTGAAAGTATGACTGTAAGAGGGCACGAGATTAACCAGTAGGGTTTCAAAAGTAGAAAAATAATCTATACGTAATGAAGGACAGTAGTAAACGCCGAGAAGGAGTTTGGTGTGGTTTAATGCAACTTCCAGAAATAAATGCTCACCTTCATTTGAAGGCGATGGTTGTGCAGACATACTTACAACTTTGTAAGGGATATGAGAGCGAAGATATATGGCAACACCCCCACCGCCCCCAACCACGCGATCATTTCTCATAAGTTGAAAACCAGGGAGGGAGTATAATATAGAGCTTAAGCCATGACTCAGAAACAAGGATAGCATGAATGCTCTTACAGTCTAAATTTGCCAGCATATCAGTGAAATGGAATATTTTGGGCATTGATATGAACGGCATTGAAATTTTTAGGTACATTAGAAAACTGTGAATTAAAAAAATCGGAAAGTGACGGTATACTGCTAAAACTGTCATCTACCCTACATACTGAGTGGAAACTATCATCATCACTAATATTATTGATATCAATGATAACAGGTACAAAACTCTGATTTGGATCGTATAGCTGCATGGAGCCTCAGATTTGGCCTTCAAATCAACCCTACGAAATTATTCCGAGAATTATTATACGAGATTATTGTTGTCGGTAGTCCCAGGCTGATTGCGCGTGTAGATCGGACTTGTTTACCGCAAGTCAACTTTAATGGTATTCCTTTACCTATAAGTGATTGCGTGAAGAACTTAGGAATTTACATCAATAATACTTTATCCTGGGGCCCTCAAATTAGGGAAGTTAGCAGAAAATTGTTTTCTGCGGCTGGAACGCTGCGAAGATTTCGAAACTTTCTGCCGACTACCACCAAGATTGCGCTTGCAAATTCTCTTTTTTTACCTATCCTTGACTATACTGATGTCAGCTATCTAGATCTCACGGAGGAGCAACTTGATAAGCTTGAGCGCCTTCAAAATTGATGTATAAGATTCATATTTGGATTGCGCAAATATGATCACGTTTACCATTTTCGCAATTCGCTCAAGTGGCTCCCTATTCGCCTTCGACGGAATACTCACATACTATCATTACTCTATAACATTCTCTTTAATCCCTCTACTCCCCATTACTTAAAAGAACGGTTCGAGTTTCATCGGTGAATCTGAGACTGGCTATACCAATGCATTCCAGTAGATTTTACGATAAATCTTTTACCGTCCAAGCTGCTCGCTTGTGGAATGCATTACCGATGCCAATTAAACAAGCTCAAACAATAACATCATTTAAAAAGTTACTCAAAGAATACTACTTGTCTCTTTAATCTTACTACTCTTGTAAATCTTATTTTTCTATTTCCTTTCCTTTAATTATCACTAATTTATGTATGAATAATATAAACATCTATGTATTGTATAATTATTTATGTATGTATATAGTTATGTATTTGTGTATATAGTTATTTATCTATGTATGTACTTATTTAAGTATATGTAAGTATTTGTATTATAAATCTAAATCGGCAAAGATCGCCAAACTACCCTTTTCTAAATCCGTGCTGTTCTTATCCATCCAAAGGTTGCCTGAAAGAGATTGCTTGATAGTGATAAGGCCGCCTATTGTACTATCTGTTATTTTTCTTTTTGTTATGATTCATTCGTGTACTTTCTTTGGCATTTGTACAATAAAGATGATTATTATTATTATTATGTTAATATAATAAATATAATCTAAATAAATATATATATATATATATAAATATACACACAAAAAAATATTTTAAATTACCAGTAATACACCACCTGCCAGTAGAGCCAAGAGTAGAAAAAACATCAGGTACCTAACATTTTAACAGGAATAAAGAAGATTTCATAAAATAAATTGATTGGGAAATATAATTAAGATTGGTCCGGGCAGTAACAAAACAATACAAAAATAAAGTTAAGAGTTAGTGGAAAGGGAAACAAAGTATATCACAAGAACAAGAAAAGGGTATAAGAAAAAAAAGAAAAAGAAAAAAAAAGCAGTCCAAAAAGCCTTGCACCCAAACAGATAGTTGATTTGACAGTGACGGTCGTCGAGCATGATATTCTTAGAATTTTTAGTTAGGCTAGCTATTTGGAACGTCTGGATGTTGTCTATATCTACATAAATGTATACAGTATAAATAAAGTTGAAGTGTCTGTCTGTGATTTCAAAATACCTAAGTAAGTTTTTTGAAGTACATATACCTAGTTAGTTAGATCACACTTACCTACATAAGCTTTTCCGTATTTTAACTCACAACTCGAGTAACAATACCTACAAGCGTCGGCTCAGTACGCATTCAGTAGGTAGGTACCTACGGAATGTATACCGAAGCGCCTTGAGTTTGGTATGCAGTAGGTTAGGTGGGTACCGAGCCTGACGCTCGTAGGTATAAATCGCGTTCCGACCGTTTGTATAAAAATTATTTTTAAATAAAAAGAAACCGACTTCAAAAAACACTAAGGAACTAAAAAACAAAAAATAATTGGCTTTGGAGCAAACATTTTTGGAGTCGGTGCCAAGCCAAGTATTTCTGATCTGACTATAAAACCTCTACATATTTTTATACAACTTTTGTTGTTAATAGAATAGGTAGTTTGTAATTTAGTAACTTTTTGCGTAAGTGCTTGGCACCGACTCCAAAAATTGTTCCTCCAAAGCCAATTATTTTTTGTTTTTTAGTTCCTTAGTGTTTTTTGAAGTCGGTTTCTTTTTATTTAAAAATAATTTTTATTTTTTGCTTTTTAGTGGTATACTAATAAAAATAGTAATAGGCGTTAATTAGGTACATACGATAGTGTAGGTGGTAAATTATGGGGAGGCCTTCTTTACGTGCTTCAATTCTGAAATGTAGACCTGTACCTTTCTGGCAATTTGAAGTATTTTTTTCGTTATCAACTAACTAGCCTAAACACGTTCGTTTCAGTTCCATCATCAGATCACGGAAATCATCCAATACCAAAGTGTTTGCCAAGACAAAACAAATGAGCCTAAACACGATGAGATTGCGTTATTGTATTACAATAGGGTGCATAGGGTTCCCACCAATAACTTAGGGTCCCAAGCCAACCTCACCTGCAAGTGGTGCACCTGCCGATCAACGGACGAGGCTCTGGCAAACAAAATATCCCGCTAAGCGACAATAGGCTCGCCACCAATTACGTAGGATCAAAACACTGGCGAAAAGTGGGCGTTTAATATGCCTCTGCCTACCCCTTCGGGGAAACAGGCGTGAGTCTATGTATGTATATATCTATTGTATTACAAAGATCCCATAGCCACCTTCCTGCTCTATCATCAGAGTTTGGTAAACATTCAGCACTAAAGTCCATGTAAAGACGAATCAAACGAGCTCAAACTCAATGGGATTGCGTCATTGTATTACAAAGATCCCATGGCCACCTTCCTGCTCCATCATCAGACTCTGCAAAACATCCAGTACCAAAGTCCATATAAAGACGAATCAAACAACACTAAACTCGATGAGATTGGGTTATTGTATCACAAAGATCTCATGGTTACCTTCCAACTCTATCATAAGACCATGGAAATCATCCAGCATCAAAGTCTATGTAACGACGACTCAAACGACATTAAAGTCCATGTAAAGACGAATCAAACAAGCTCAAACTCAATGGGATTGCGTCATTGTATTAAAAAGATCCCATGGCCACCTTACTGCTCCATCATCAGACCCTGCAAAACATCCAGTACCAAAGTACATGTAAAGAGGAATCAAGCAACCCTAAACTCGATGAGATTGGGTTATTGTATCACAAAGATCTCATGGTTACCTTCAGACTCTATCATCAGACCATGGAAATCATCCAGCATCAAAGTCTATGTAAAGACGACTCAAACGAGCCCAAACTCGACGGCATTGGGTTGTTATCGTCAAATCGCTTCAAGTGTGCTTATAAAATTTGGAGATTTCCTTCGATTTTTCAGGACTCCATGATCATATCCTGACCTGATGATCATGGGACCAACTAGGAGGTATACTCTTTCAATCAAAAGAAGAACTTTCGAAATCGGTCCAGGCGTCTTAGAGAAATCGGGGAACATACATAAAAAAAAAAGATCCCGACGAATTGTTAACCTCCTCCTTTTTTTGAAGTCGGTTAATAAAGATAAAATACAGTACCTATAGATTTCAATACCGTGGTTAGGTACACAATATCAAGTCTGCCTTTGTGATCTTGCGGTAGTGTAAGCGGATCATGAGGTCTCGGATTCGATTGCCGGGTTGAAACAAATGTGATATTGCCACCAAAGTCCGTACAATGTCGAGCTAAATTTTATAAAAATATCTCAGCTAATGTCGTCTCGCTCCTGGTCTACACTGGTCGCGACGGCGAACACGTGTGCCCGTGGCATGTTTTTTGCGTCGCGCGAATTGTCGCGTCGCCGGTCGTGTCGCAGGTCGCGTCGCCGGTCCCCGTGGCCAAGCCGTGATACTTGCAAAAAATGTACTCTGTAGTGAAAATAAAAACGAAATACAAGGCTGACATATCCCGCCATGCCCTTAATTAAACGAAAATTATTCTCAAATATCCAAGATGTTGTCACATGTATAATTAAAAAGGATTGTTAAAAGAAAAACATCCGACAATATGTAAGAACTATGTTCACTGTTATGATAGATTATAATTTTATTAAATGTTAAAAACACAAAGAACAAATAATCTGTAAAATTGAGGATTTGTGCTTAAATTTATTCATTTGTAATTCGTGCAAAGACACTTAGAAGTTATTGTGCGGTTCCCGAAATGATTTTGATCAGGACGACATAATACAAATGTTAGGGGTGCAATACTGTCGTAAAAAAAATTAAAATAAAATATATTATACCAAACTGTTTTTTTTTTTAATTAATGATAATCCAACAAAAGTAAAGAACGTCCTATGCTGCTATAGTTATAGATGTAGATACAGCTATAGTTAAAGACACTGCATGAATTGTTGTATTTGCTTATCTGCAGATGGCGCTATTAACAAAAATTTTAATATCTAGAGTGACGCCTCTATCTCAGATATAAAAAGTGTACTCTGTGTTTTAAGTGTAAATGGCCCATACACAATGGCCAATGATGAGCCACTGCAGGCCATCGCCATTGTGTGAAAATCGTGCATCGCCATTATCTTACACAATGGCGATGGCCTGCAGTGGCCCATCATGGGCCATGCTTTGCAATGCGCCACTGTAGGCCACGATCACTTGGTGTTCACACAATGGCGCATGGCTCATTGCTGCCTGGCGAATCACTTGCGATGGACGTGGAAGTAATTGCGGCTGCGGCTACTGCTATGTTTAACGTACATGACTAAGTATTTTTATCGTTTTCAGGCAAACCATGAACAATCTGCTATGCGATCTTATTGCAGAATCATTAGGGGAATTAGATAACTTTGTTCGTATGTATTCTAGTGATTTCAAATATATTTTGCAAAACATGTCGCCAATTATTGCAAAAAAGGATACATATTGGCGAGAAGCAATACCTCTAAAGATAAGATTAGCATTAACATTGCGATTTCTTGCAACTGGAGACAGTTAGAGGAGCTTGCACGATCTTTTTAAAATATCAAGTACACTATTATCTAGAATTATTCCTGAAGTATGTTTGGCCCTAAACAAAGTGCTAAAGGACACGATTAAAGTGAGTTAATAAAACATTTGTTTATACTTTGACATTTTTATTCAATAATCATTTATAAGTAATCGGTTATTTAATTAATTATTTTTATAATTGTAATGCTCTTAAATAAGCATCACTTAAAATATTCTGAGATTGATTCTGTATCTGAGAATACGAGTGGTCAGAAATGATTTGCAAAGATTCCTCAGGTATATGGATCGTAGCGACAGGTGTAAGGATAGTATTGGACAGATACAACTGCTTCTTGTGTGTCTGAGGAAATAGGGAGTTCTGTATGTGGAAGAGGATATGGATTTTGCGTAGGTGAAATAGGTGATGGGCTTTGTATAGGAGAAGTAACTAAATACCATGGGGTCTCATTCCTTAGAACGTTCTCCGTCATTCTTAACTCTCTCAACAGATGGCTTTACTAGTATCGATTGTTATTGATGACTTTCGTGCATAAATGATAAATAAGAAAATAAAGTTCGAAAATATGATATTTATTAATAAAAAAATCCCTTTATTACGATTAAATAAAAAAATTAAACATTAAATTAAATATGAATAGTTTTGAAAAATATGATGTGGACATCGTTGCTCTGGTGGCCAAAATATGTACTAGCTTGTAGTAAAACGTTACAATGAGTTAACTTTCACTCGGCATTCATAGATGGAGCTTTTACGTAGGTATATATTTATTTTTTATTTAATTTGGTATTAATATGTAGATGGTTAAATAAAAAAATATTAGTTAAATATACATCAAATATTTAAAAAATAAGATATTATGTTAACCAATGAATGGCCATGAGCATTTATTTTAAAAAGTATATAGTCGAGTGATTGCGTTTTGTTTTTACATTTACCGTTTTGTTTTTACATTTACGTAAAAGTAGTGTAATATCATAATAAAAACTTACCCTGCGTTTGTAGTAGTATATAATAAATTTTCATAAATTATGTTAATCAATATGCGTCTTAAATTTATAGGTACCTAGCAACTAATAAACAGTTGATGTTGAGTAGGGTAAGTTCGCCTGTTCGCATCCATTTATTGCAGTTGGCAAGTTTGAAGGAGAAAAAAAAAATGTTCCAGCAAATTGATTCAATGAAAAATTTATGTAATGCGTTCATTATATAGTCTATTTTAATATTAACTTCGGTGTTGTAATTCGCGTCCACCTTATTTTAATTGTTAACTATAAAAAAAGCAAGCTAATTCATAATTAATACTATTCGTCTTTTCATTATTAATGTCTAGAAACAGCTCGTAAAATTCACATAAAACAATAAAATACGTGTCCGTGTGGTGACGGATTAAGAATACGGATTGTCACCACCCCATATCATCCTATGGGTGTCGTAAGAGCCGACAGAGGGAGCATATTATGCAGAGAACAGCACTGTAAGAGAAGGAAAACTTGATACAAACCCTATACCAACCCGTTTGGCCAGCGTGGTATAGTAGGCCAATTCCTCTTTTCAAAGGAGAGGCCTAATCCAGCAGTGGACTGTTATAGGCTGATGATGAATAAAATACTTACCGTCAAACACGCCACTGCACACTATTTTTTTATTTATATCCCGCGCATCTGCACTCTTTTGTTGAACAACCGAGATTAACTAATTTTTTTAAACAGGATTAGCTAGGCGCACTGAACTTTTGTCTATTTGTGCGTGTGTCTTATACGTTGAGGTATTGGCGGTACTAACTTTTCATTTTATTAGTGTGTCACTATACTTATTTTCGAGCATTTTTAAATGGAGGTCCGTAAAATGGATGCGAATAGGGCGATGGACGCGAACAGGCGAAATGACCCTATGTTGTAAATCAAACTAATGAAAAACACAAAACGCATTTTTAAACTTTGATAGCTGACTTCTCTAGAAGTCTATAACTTGTCTAGAACTCATTCGCTTGGTTCCCGATAGTCATGATTGAAAATCGCGTACCAACTATACCAAGTGCGTCTCAATAAAAATACCAGGGTCGAAAACCAGGTATACTTGTAAGTTTTTGGGCACTCGAGTATAGAAAACTTCGTGTGACCCCCTGTTAATGCAAGTTTGTATTGAAAAATAAACCTTATCTTAATATGGATAAGGATGTTTATTGCAAAATTAGGTAATTGACTTTTCTAAATACTTTCATGGAAATTTGTTCCTTACCACCATATATTTAAGGAACTTTGTCGCGCAAAACCTTGAAAGTTTTATATTCGCGAGTACTCAAAATACTTTCAAGTATTTTAGTGTTTTGCGCGACAAAGTTCCGTAAATGTATGGCAGTAAGGAATATTATTTCATATGAGAAAAAAGTAAAAAGTATCTGTACTACATTACGGTCAGAGTCGGTAATACGCGAAACATGTTCGAGTACGTTCAAGTAAAAATACATACTTTGAAAGTGTTGCAATTATTTTAGTGTTTTGCGCGACAAAGCTCCGTAAATGTATGGCGGTAAGGAATAATATCCCATGAAATTATAAGTACTCCGTTACGATCGGGGATTGGCAAAACGCGAGACGCGATCGCGTACGTTCAATTCAAGTAAGAAATACTTCGAAAGTGTTGTAAGTATTTTAGTGTTTTGCGCGACAAAGTTCTGTAACAGATGACAGTAAGGAATTATATTCCATGAAAGTATCTGCACTACGTTACGATCGGGAGTCGGCAACACGTGAGATGCTGAAATAATATAAAATGAATATACTTAGTTAATTATGTAATGCAAAATTTCAAAAAGTCAATTAATTTTTCAGGTGATTACCATGATTTTAATCATTTTGATTATTTAGTTAGGAAATTATTTGAAGTTAAAATTCATGATTATTGTAAATCTCGAAAAATATCGTCAAAATTACAATCAGCTTCAAAATTACGAATCCTACAGAACAAATGATTTTATAATAATTAAATTTAGTTTTTTATCTAATTCTGTTTATCCACTTTGATGGAGGAATAAAAAACTACCTAATTTATCAATTTAAAAATATTAATTTGCCAACATCTGGGTTTGAGTTAATTATCTAACTAACTTGCACGTTTGCATAACTTAAGGCCAAATTAATAAACCAATTGTAATGACTAACTTTTGCGCGCGACTTCGTTCCCGTGAAAGTTGAAGAGAAATCCAACGTCTTTGCATCATTTTTTGTTAGCTGACGAGGTAGGTATCATGGTTTCATAAATAAAAAAATAAAATAAAATGTTATTTCATTTCTACATTTTAATAGTTATTCCCCTTTTGCATTCTCGACTTTCGCTATCAGGGGTCTGCCATTTAGGTTACATTAATTTCGCCTGAATACCAATTTAATTAAGAATATAATAATATAAATTAAGAATAACAACTTTCACGAAGCAGAACTCAAAGGAAAGCACCACCTAGTATAGTAAGTACCTATTATATTATGTGGCATGCACCACAGACCCTGGGACCACCGACCATCAGACCAAGGCAACCTCACAAGGTCATAGGTTTTGTCAAGTCTATTCAAACGAGCCCAAACACTACTAGTTTCTCATGTGTAGTTTAGGAGTTCCAGTGACCACCTGCCAGCTTCATCATCAGACCAAGGCAACCTCACAAGGTCATAGGTTTTGTCAAGTCTATTCAAACGAGCCCAAACACTACTAGTTTCTCATGTGTAGGTTAGGAGTTCCAGTGACCACCTGCCGACTTCATCACCAGACCACGACAACCTCACAAGGTCATACGTTTTGTCAAGTCTATTCAAACGAGCCCAAACACTTAGTTTATCATGTGTAGTTTAGGAGTTCCTGTGACCACTTGCCGGCTCCATCATCAGACCAAGGCAGCCTCACAAGGTCATAGGTTTTGTCAAATCTATTCAAACGAGCCCAAACACTACTAGTTTATCATGTGTAGTTTAGGAGGTCCTGTGACCACCTTCCGGCTTCATCATCAGACCAAGGCATTTTTACAAGGTCATAGATTTTGTCAAGTCTATTTAAACGAGCCCAAACACGAGTACTTTATCATATGTAGATTAGAAGTTCCTGTAACCACCTTCCCGGCTTTATCATCAGACTAAGGTACATTCACAAGGTCATTCATCACTGCATCATTTCAATGGTACCGTAACATAGCTTCCAAACTTACGTTAGTATGTAAAATATCAGCTTAATCGAACAGTGGACAAAGTGCATACCAAATTTTGAACGGAAAGACACGAAGTCATAAAATATCGCTAGATAAATATACGCCTCCGGTACATACGCAAAATAGGTACTAGATCGGTAGATCGTGTTATAACCTTGAAATGAGGCACACATGGACGACAAGGTCAAATATCATATTCATAACATTATTAACATTTTAGACAGAATGCTACTTTATTATAGCGCCATATATTCTTTTTAATTTTAAATAACATTGCTTACAAAATGAGGCGTAAGATGTCGCTACCATCGACTCCCATTTTTCGTCGCTAGCGCCATCTGTTGTATTATGTACGGTATTAACAAGTACTTATAAAAATAAGGATCTAATAATAAGGACTTAACGTGGTCAATTTTTTTATTCGAATTGCGGCATCTGTACTGTATAGTATTGTTTTATCTATGCTAAATACGTACGCGAAGAAGGGATTTGGCGTTTGTGTTGAGAATGATGTGAAATGTTTGACGATGAGGGGCGATTAAATAAGGTGAGGACGGTGATGGACAAGAATAATTCGGATTCAGTTTTCCCCATTGCCTTGGCGTGATAGACGGAAAACATTTTACCATATTAGCACCAGATCATACCGGATCTGAATACTTTAATTACAAAGGAAGTTTCAGCGTCGTTTTAAAAGCCCTGGTAGATAGTGATTACTGTTTTATGTTTGCTGACATAGAAAGCAAAGGGAAAATTAGTGATGGTGGTGTTTTAAATCAAAGCAATTTGTGGAAAAAGATGTGTGATTGTACCCTTAATTTAACACCTAGTTGTCCACTTTCTGGAAGTAACACTAATATGCCTTATGTTTTTCTGGGTGAGGGCGCTTTTGCTCTTAGTACTCATATAATGAAGCCCTTTTCTGGACATCATCTGTTAGGCACCCCAGAAAGAATGTCATCCCCCCATCAACAACTCTCACGTTCTCGTGCAGTTGAAGACAATACTTTCGGGATATTATCGTCAGTATAAAGAATATTTAAAAAACTTATTTTATTCATCATCATCAGCCATTGCTGGACTAGGCCCTTTATTATAATTCACAGTTGTTTCCTGCATCTCCTCTTCCTCTGCGGCCCCACCGCGACGCAACAAAGGTGCGCCCCCATTTGGTCGCGGGAGATAGGGCGCGCGGCAACGCAACACCGACACGCCTCTCCCTCTCCTCCCGCGACCGCACCTGACTGCGAGGGATAGACAGTACTGTGGCCCGCACGTTGGACGCATCCTACGCAGGCTTGGGTGACCAAGCCCACGTGGAGTGTCCTCTCCCGGGATCCCGATTAGCTTCACCGTGGGTGTACCTCAAACCCACGGTTACTGAGCCCTCCCACCACGACAAGGTGGAGATCCCACGGGGGCCGGGATGAGAGTAACCATGAAGAAAATGTATTACCATTACAATATGTGCCTCGTCGGCCTTCTGTTAATGCTACGCAAAAAGATTAAATTTCGTGAATTACATCCACCAAAATCGAATCTGAAGTTATAGGACCAATTATGTATAAATTAATTATTTTATAATCTATATATTAAAAGAATTTGTGTTTTATAATACGAGTCGGCCAGCCCGTTCTACCCAACCGATTCGCATGATTTTTTTTTAAATGAAAGCTCTCGCTGCATAGATTTGTCATCAAGCATTAGAAATTACCTAACTTGCACATTCATCAAGTTATATGCAAAAACAGTTTTCTCCCATACATTTTTTACGTTTTCTTAGCCGTAGTCAATGACTTTCTGCTTCTATATATCTGGTTCTCATTCCCAACGCCTACCGCGTTTCGTTAAATGCCTAAAACACGCGCTGAAAAGAGCTCTTTCATTTGATGGTATGCTCATTTAAATTGGGTAAGTTTGAAGGAAGATAGGTGTGGACATTTAACTTATTTTTCAATATTTTCCTATAAATTTCTTAAGATTCCATTGCTTTCTCTCTACATGGACGGTTCTTAATACAAAAATATTTTTATGGCATCTAATAAGTTCCTTGCGGTAACTGCCAGGAAAAAACTTTATACCTGTTGTATTTATACCTTAAATAAGTTAACGCGATTAAGACCCGCTAAATTAATTTCTATGAAAAACTTTATGCCTCCTTAAGGTGACCTTGCCTTACTTTCATAAGGGTGTGAGTGTGGTGGTGTGTAAAATTATAGCTGATGTTGGTCAAATTATCACTATAGTGAATTATCGCTGATGGCAGGTAATATTCCCCGAATGTTACCAGTTAACCCTTAATGTTGGGTGAACTGATCTCTGATGTTGAGGAATTTTCCTTACGTTTTATGTTAGGAAAATTTTTGTGTTTTTAAATTACGGACTTTCTTCGGGCATCTTATTATTTTTTATGTCACAGCGGTTCATAGTACTATTGTCATATAATTATATTATTACAAGTGATAGTTATGGTAGAAATTGTAGCTGTGGTAAGAATAGTAGTTTTGAGAGAAAAGGTAGGCACTTTTGACAGCACCGGCGGTTTTGGTAGAAATGGTGGTTTAAAAAAATTGTAGATATGATAGTATTAGTACGAATAGTAGTTTTGGTACAAATAGTCGTTTTGATAGGAATAGTATTTTCGGTAGGAATAGTAGTTTTGGTAGAAATGGTATTTTGGTATATATTGTAGTTTTGGTAGCAATGTTACTTACGATTGCTACCAAAGCTACCATTCCTACCAAAAGTACAATTTTGACCAAAACTATAAACGTCATTATTACATTTCTAAATTATGATGGATTAATCATACCCATACACAAAACAAAATAAATCGTGCTTCTCACAGAAATATTTAGCTGGATAACAGAAATAAAACCTATTTTCTTACTTATAAAGTTATTGATCTATATTTTTAATTTTGATAGTAAAATATTGACAGATAAAGAAAAAAGTGAAGTTAGCGTAAGTTAGTTACTTAAGTTTCTGATTTAATAACGTATTTTTTGTGAGTAGTTGTGTTTTCAATTATAATGATGGTTCTTGGAAGGACATTGAAAAATGCTCAGAGAAAGTTTGAACAAAGAATCTTGGTCAATGACGGCCCTGTTGTCCTTCCTACTGCTAAAAAAATACGGGTGGAAACGGGTTCAGATTTGATTAATTCTAGCATCAACAATTTTCAAGTGATTTTTATTCTTAGTGACGGTAATTGGTTATTCCGCGCAATTTCTTATTGTTTATATGGAAGTGAGAATAAACATTATGAAATTCGTTTGGCCACTGTTGATGACATTGTCAATAAGTGGGATGTATATAGTAACTTCACTGTTGGGGACGAAGCATATGGCCAGACCATTACAAATGCAACAGATTACGAACGTATGATGGGTGCCAATGGACAGTACGCAGGGCTCGCTGAACTTCAGAGTGTAAGTGAGCTATATCCCGAGTGTCAATTCAGAGTTCACCTGGAAAACAGTAATACGATTACTGACTATGGCACTGGCGAAATTGTTCATAACTTGCTATTTTCTGGACACCTGGACGAAGGACATTACAGTGTCCTAATGGAAAGAATGGTAGGGCAGCACAGTCATATTGAAGAACTTTCTTTCGTCAATGTTCAGTTATACATATTATATAATTATATCTCTATTGCGCGGCAAACCATTCAGTAATGCCAAGGTGGAAATTTCACGATACCTAAGGTGCAACGCAAAGCCAATGTTGTGAGAAAAGAAGTTTTGTGATATATTATAATTTTGGTAAGAATATCATCTTTTTACTTATTAGATAAGGCTACAATGTACCTACTCATCATACCTATATGTAAGAGCTTTTTTATAATATTAAAATATGCTGTGGAGCAGCACGGGTCCTCTAGTTAGTAGACTTAAAAACCAGTAATATCTACTAACTTAATAAAAAATATTGAAATTGATTTATTTGTTTTACTTACACTTCGTTCATCTGTAGATATTGTGATTTTGCATGTATACTTGCCTTTTAAAAATGCCTCCATAACATCATAAAAGATCGAAATTGGTTTGTAAATTTCTTCTTCTCCCAAACCAGATTGGATCGAATCTTGCTTTTTTTTAATGCGTCCGAAATGCTGACATCAATGTCTCTTCCTTGTTTTTTTAGTTCCGAAACAGGAATTTGCATGGAGTCTATTATATTAATATTAGAAATAATATTGTTTTAAAAATCTACCCACTACCGTGTAATAACTAAAACCCTCAAGCCACTAAATATTTAAAGATGTTCTATACTCTTATAGGGTGCATAGGGTTCCCACCAAGAACTTAGGGTCCCAAGCCAACCTCACCTGCAAGTGGTGCACCTGCCGATCAACGGACGAGGCTCTAGCAAACAAAATATCCCGATAAGCGGCAATAGGCTCGCCACCTATTACGTGGGATCAAAACACTGGCGAAAAGTGGGCGTTAAATATGCCTCTGCCTACCCCTTCGGGGAAACAGGCGTGAGTCTATGTATGTATGTATGTATGTATACTCTTCTTATCAATAGGTAACATTTTCTATAACGTCGACATTTAGCCCTATTCATTCCGCCTAAATATGGATTTTATATTGTAGGTTTCTGCCTGTACACACTAAAGTCACCGATGTCCGCTCTATAATAATAATAATAATCATTTTTATTGCACCAAAGAAAGGACCATGGGCGGAATTGTCCAATCGACAGAAATGAAATGTTGATACATCTTGACAAGATGATTTTTTTTTACTATGGGGACGTTCCCAAATGCATTGGGTTTTCATAGTAATTAACGTTTAAACAAATATTTCGTTTACGTATTATTGACGATTAATTGTAAAACACCTACTCATTTATCTATTATAGGAAGTTGTGCACATATTATATCGATTCTATGGTACATAGGAATAGATCGTCATACAGATTTTAATCTGCCAGCTCAGCTGTTAAACAGTGTTATTATAATAGACCAGGGGCCCAATTCCGCTAAATAAATATAGTCGCGATATCATGTCAGTGTCATACTTACGTCACAAAAAGCGTATTCTTCTAAATTAAATGATATTTGAATGAAATTGTAACGAGATCGTATGTGTCAACGACGAACTGTTTATTTTAAATTATATGATAATGACATTAGGTTATCAGAGTACCGCTTTTAAATCCATTAAAATATGATATCAATGTCATATAAAAATAGCAGAATTGGCCCCCTGTAATATTAACACTCACTATTGTTATTTGCCTACTATGAGCATTGTAGGAAAGAATAATAAGAAGACAATGAATTTAAATGATTCATTCATTTATATTCGTTATTTTCTCTTTTTTTTTCTTATGCCTGTCCCACTGCTGGGCAGAGGGCTCCCCCAAATATTTCCACGCTCTCTTGTCGCCTGCAATCTCAAGCCAACACTTGTGGTAGGCGTCTAGGTCATGTCGCCATCGTTTTCGGGGCCGACCTTGGCGACGAAAACCATTTTCTGGCACCCACAGTGTCGAGATTTTCGCCCAACGATTCTCATGTTTACGGCTGACGTAGCCCACCCAGTTCCATTTAAAGCTAGCAGCCTTTTTCCCCACATATTCAACTTTAGATCTTTTTATTTTCTAATTATTCATTCATAATGTTTAAAATGCATTATTTTTTATTTTACTAAATAATGTTTTGTACTGTAATATAACCATAAACTTAAAATAACTTACAAATGTAAAATGAAAATATAAGTTAATTCATAATAATATTTTTTTTATTGATATATTGGGATTTAAGTAAAAAAAAGGAATTTAATCAAGTAGAGGATACTTAAGGTCCACATTGGCATCAGTTCCATGTGTGTTGGTATATGGGGACGGAGCCCATAAATGTTTGCCCATAGTCCTTTACAATAATGAACTTTAGCAAAAATGATTGGCGGCCTTATCATTATGAAATAATCAGGCAACCTTTGGATAGATAAGAACAACACGGATCCAGAAAAAGGGTAGTATGGCGATTATTATTGATAAAGATTAATAACACAAATATTTATATAGATAAATAACCATATACATACATAAATAACGATATGCTTACATAAATAACTAATCTACACTAATATTAAAAAGAGGAAAAATTTGTATTTTTGTTTGTTTGTTTTTTTGTAATGGATAAACTCAAACACTACTGGCCCGATTAAATTTTTTTTCACCTTTAGAAAGCTACATTATCTGCGAGTAACATAGGCTATATTTTGTCACTGGAACGCGACTGCGGAACGTAAACATTGTACCTACTGAATTAAATAATTTTATAAAATTTGAAAATTTATCAGTACACGGTGATTTTAGACACTTTGCAGGTACAATGGTTTTTCCTTTTTTAGAATTGGATATATAGGACTTACCAAAGTTTCTTAGGATTTTTGCCTTGTTACGCAACCAGTTATTGGGTGCAGATTTTCTTTTTCGTCCTTTATTTGAGCTGATATTTTCTTTACAACCAAGGTGTGTAGAATTGGGATCAGAAGTAAGTTCCAATGTAGTTTGAGGTGTATTAGGTGTGGAACGTGAAGTTGAAGCTACTGGCTCAATCGATTTTTAGTGCAAAATATCATCTTCGAAGCAAGTAGCTGTTGTAGCAAATATATTATTATCTACCCTAGACTGAACCACTGCTGTTAAACGTTCATTATTCAATTCATCGTCTGATGAACTCTCGGAATCTGAGGAACTAGATCTATCGCTTGAGCTGGATGAACTAGATCCATCACTTGAGCTGCTACTAGATTCTGTTTGCATGGGGGCTATCCGCATATGTGTTGGTGAACTTGTTTGGTTTATGGTGGAAACGTCGTTACTGAAATTGTCATATTGTTTTTCATTCAAATCTATTCAATTCAATTCAATTCAATATCTTTATTTGTGGAACATAGGTTACATTAGGTGTTATACAATATATTGTGATCCGTCTATGTCCTGCCATGCATCAGGCATACAAATTAATAATTTTAATACAATTTTCAATGTTAATACAATACTAACAATTTAATAACATGCATACAAACATAGTACCTATTTTAAAATTCATAATTAAATTTATGTCAGTCAAATAGTCAAAAAATTGGTTGCCTGTAAAGTCGGTATACGGGCGAAAGTTTTACGTGACAACGACTTTGAGTGGTAAAATAATTTTAATGTGAATATTCATTCGTATAGTAGGAAGAAGGATGAAGGACGCGTGCCTTTCACTTTTTATGTCTGTCTCTCTCGCTCTTAGGCGGGACGCGTGCCTCTCACTCGCTCTCATTGTGAGCGCATAACGTGAGCGGAGCGTAACGCAGTTTCTTGAAGTGTCACCCGGCAAACCAATTTATAAGACGTTGTCACGTCAAAAAAAAATCTATAATATTAATGTCAATAAACAATAAATGTCAATGAAAATAAATTTAAATTTACAATAACAATATCATATTTATTAATGCTTACCATAGTTTTTCCTCTAGAAATTCTGTGATTGAATAATATGCTTTGCCCACCAAATATTGTTTCAAGGATTTTTTATACTTGCCTATACTCTCTATGTCATTTATTTGTTTGGGTAGCTTATTATATATTTTTGCGGCCATGGTAAAAATACTTTTACTAAAAAGCGCTGTACGTGAGCTGGGTATTTGTAATTTGTGCGGATATCTTTTATTATTACAATTAACATAACTGTCTATACTACTTTTGACAAACACCGCACTCTCGTAAATGTATAGACTAGGTACAGTCAGAATGCTCATTTCCTTAAAATATGGTTTACAGCTATCAGTCTGTTGCAAATTACACATCGAACGTATACATCTTTTTTGAGACTTGAATACCATATTGATCCCGCTAGAGTTGCCCCAGAAAATAATCCCATATCGTAACAAAGAGTCTACAAATCCGTGATATGCTGTCTGAACTGCGTTTTTATTGACTATTTTGCGTAACATATAAAGTGCATAAGAGTACTGGTTTAATTTCTTACAGACACTTTCTATTTGATTCCACCAACTTAAATGTTTATCTATGTTTAGTCCTAAGAACTTTGTGCTATCAGTCTCATTAACTTTTTGGTCCTTATAGTGGATATTACTAACAGTACTTATTCTATTTTGTCTTGTTGTAAATGTCATAATGTTTGTCTTACCGAGATTGATAATGAGGTTATTCGAATTAAGCCAGTCTATGACGTTAGATAAAGAGGAATTGATTTCGCTGTCGAGATGATTAACATTTTTAATTTTATATATAATTGTACTATCATCTGCGAACAGGATCATAGGATGTCTAGTACATTGGGGCAGATCATTTATATATGTGAGGAACAATAATGGGCCTAACACGCTACCTTGGGGAACTCCATATTGTATTTCTTTTAATTTGGATGAATAAATATGCTCAATTTTATTATTCAGGCATATTCTATTGATTTGCGTCATCTGATGTCGATTGCTAAGGTAAGATTTTAATAGGTCTAAAGCATTACCTCGAACCCCATATGTCTCTAGTTTATGCAGCATTATTCTATGGTCAACATAGTCGAACGCTTTAGTCATATCCATATACATTGCACTAATATGAGTTTTGTTATCAATGCAGCTATATATGTGATTCAGAAATTTATGAATTGCCAAATTTATGGAATGATTTTTTCTGAAACCTTGTTGAGCATTCGTTAAAATGTCATTATTCTCAAGATAAGAACTTAATCTGTTATAAATTACTTTCTCAAATACTTTTGATATAATAGGTAAAAGTGCAACAGGTCTATAACACTTCATATCATCCCTATTACCTTTTTTTAAGAGTGGCTTTATAATCGATATCTTTAAATTGTCTGGGAATATTCCATTTTCCATGCTCAAGTTAATTATAAAACTAAGTGGTGAAGATATACTTTTTGCCACGTATTTTAATATTTTTGTATTTATATTGTCATATCCTGTACTATTAGTCATTTTTAATGATTTGATTGTATTAAAGATTTCTAATGGAGTTGTTGGTGTCAAAAATATTGAATTAGAATGATTACATGTCAGTTTAAATTTATATTTATTACTATTAATTAACTTATTACTAGTCAAATTAACCTGGTCAATAAAATAATTATTAAATGAGTTTGCTATTTCCTGTGGATCGTCAATATATTTATTATCTAGTTTAATAAGTCTTATATACCTATCCTGACTTTCTTTTTGATTTTTATTAATAACTCTCCATGTAGCTTTCGACTTATTATATGCATTATTAATATAAAAATTGTTTTGTGCTTTTTTGGTCAATTTAATTATTTTCGACAATCTGCTTGAATAGACTTTAAATTGCCTTTTATTTTCCACAGTTGGTACGTATCTATATTGCCATAGTAGTTTTCTTTTACGACGACAGCACACTTTGATACCCTTTGATATCCATTTTGGCCTTTTGAACGAGGATATGCGAATTTTACGTATAGGAAAACACTGTTCATAGAGAAATTTAAATAATTCGTGGAAATCATTAAATGCGTTATTGACATTGTTGCTCCCATATATGTTACTAAATGATAAGCTATCAATATATATTTTGAATTTTCTCATGTTGTCTTTATTATAATCGCGTTTCAACACAAACCAATATGTTAAAGGGCTATTGTTTTTTATGGGAAATTTCAAAACCTGCGCGTTGTGGTCCGAAAGTGCAAGTTCATGTGTTTCGATTTTACATGATTTTATATTGTAAATAACATTATCTATACATGTGCCACTTGCTTTACGAGTTGGTTTTGTAGTTGCAAAAGTTAAATTATAGCTATCAACAATTTCTTTAAATCTTGACGACATAGTTGTCTTTTTCAGTAGATCTATGTTATAATCTCCACAAACGATTACTTTATATTTACTGTTTCGACAAAATGGATTAAGTATTAAGTACAATTTATTAAAAAATATTTCTATAGATCTACAGTCGGTTCTAGGTGGCCTATATATGCATATTATAATTACTTTAAAATCTAGAAGCTCAATACCGCAACATTCAATTACATTTTCAATGCTAAATTTTTTTATATCCGTAAGTTGTTTAAAATTAAGATAATATTTAATTAATATACACGATCCACCATGTCTATTAATCCGGCAGTACTGTGCAGTTAATTTATAATTTGGGATCGTAAGTTGTTCAATGTCATTTTCTGTCATATTATGTTCCGTAATGCATAAAATATCCACAGTTTTTAGTTCTTCCAAATGAACACTTAATATGTCAGATTTATTTACAAGTCCATTTATGTTTTGATGTAATACAGTCAAATAATTACACACGAAAAAAGTCATTCACATTATTATCCAATCTATCTGTTCGTTTACATTCAGTATTCAATGTTATGTTGTCGTTACAATTATTAAGAGTATTTTGACTACATTGTGCGTTTGACTCATTTCCATTACCAAGTACATTAGATAAACAATAGGTTTGTGTAGATTTATCAACAAATTTTGACTCTCGCTTGTATTTTAAGTTCAACAATGCAATGTTATAAGTTTTCTGTTTAACCGCATAGTCAATACGTAGTATATCCTTTAAAAGATTGCGACATATTACTAATGAGAAATGTTTATAATAAGGTATTGTATTGACATAATTCATATCCACATAAGTTACATTGTGATATTTGTTACAGATAAATCTTAGTTCATAATTAAGTTTCATAGGGTTAAGGTGTCGGTTATAGGGTATCTCACTGACTATAACATTTGTTTGAAGTACTGTAGGCAGCCAGCTAATAAGAGAACTTTTGAACTCATACGGATTGTTGTCATTCACACCGCCTATGATTATTAAGTAATCGTCAGACGTCATCATCGCCAGTTCTTCTTTTGCCGTGTAAATTATATCGTGTAGTTTTGCTGCTGGCTTCCAGTACACTACTACTTTGAATTTTCTATCTATTGTACTCATACATTTTTTTAAAACTTCTCGGCTTTTATTTTTCAAAAGAGACCTCTTTGTAGAACAGGGTGTATCGATATTTATATAGTCAGGATCCTTCACACTATCATCTGAGCAAAAGTCTTCACTAACATTAGATAAATCTTTATTTTCAATGTTATCGTTGGACGTGGGCAGTAAAATGAACTGTTCCTTCTCAGTGAATTGTATGGAAGTTGATGTCGTAGGTTTATCATTTTGTGTAATAGATTTACTATCTTGTTTGAGATTCCGGATTATTTGTAGGGTACGGGGATTCGGCACTGTAAATAATAATAACAATCCATATAATATCGTACCACACCATACTATGCCGTGTCATGACACACCAACATCACAAAACAACACACCAAACCACTCCATACTAAACCATAACTCACCATGCGACCCACACCGTACCTATCATACTACACCACAACACAGCATAGCATCATGCCTGTAATAGCCGAAGGTGTAGGCAGAGGTAAAAAATTCACTCGGTTTCGGCGTTTCGCCGGCTATGTTTTTTCTGTTATTCATCGGGCACAATTTTTTACTCCGAGTTGCTATTAACAGTTTTCTAAATTAGGAATGATGATTACCACGTTTCCTACTTGAACCAGGATTCGAACCCGGGACATCGCGATTATAAAAGGCCTTATCGCGTCGCATCGCGATTATAAAGTAATGAGCCACGAGGCAGCAAAAACAGTTTGTGTGGGTATTCATGCAAAGCAGCGATATATCCTGGCTCCCGTTTTCTCAAATAATTGTGTAAAGCACAACATGCCATTACCACTGCATCTACGTTGGAGAGATCTAGACTGAGGGGTCTCCGTAGTACTCTAAAACGCGAAGCCAATATGCCGAAGGCATTCTCCACCACTCTACGGGCTCTACTTAAGCGATAGTTAAATATTCTTCTTTCATGGCTAATACCCTTAAACGGAAATGGTTTCATGAAATGTTTATTAATGGAAAAAGCACTATCCCCGATCAGAACATATGGAGCATGTGTTTCTGTGCCTGATAGTGGAGAAAATGGTGGCAAATTCAAACAACCATTAACTAATTTTTGATGGAACTTTGTAGATTCAAATACGGCTGCATCATTAACGGAGCCATTGGTACCAGTTTGGACATACATGAATTCATAATTAGCATTGACAACAGCAAACAATATTACGCTGAAAAAGCCTTTATAGTTGTAAAATAGAGAACCACTTCCGGGCGGTTTTTCGATGCCAATATGTTTACCATCGCAAGCTCCAATACAGTGATTGAAATTCCATTTATCTTCGAATTCAGCTGCTACTTGTATCCATTCTGATTCTGTTTGCGGCAACTGAAAAATAATTATATAATTTATTTATTTTTAGGATTCATCATTATCTTGCACAGAAGATACTCAGATGACAAATTCTACCAATAGTACTTCCAATCAAAATATGTTTAAGAAAAAAAAGAAAGAAGCTCCTTTAAAACAACAACAGGACATTCTTGATAAAGCTAGCGGATTAATGAACACGAAGGAAGAAGACTGGGAAATCCTTGGAAGATCCATTGGAATGCAACTGAGAGATTTGAATCAACGGCAACATATTATAGCCCGTAAATTAATATCAGATGTGATATTTTATGCTATTTAGACAAGTTGTCTGAAGAATCATTTGTAGGTTTAACCACAAATAACTATCAATCTAAGGCTTCATACCAATGGTTCACACCTTTACGATCATCGTCTTCCCAGAGTGAATTTCATCGTCCTGTTAGAACATCATCACCATACCAGTCCCCGTATCCATCACCATCTACACAGTACCGTATCCAATCGCCAAATTCTCCCCTTTGTAACTTACCACCCCAACAACAAATGCAGTCCTCACATCCTTCAGCATCCACGCAGTACCACAGCCAATCTTCAAATTCGCCTCATTACTTACCACCTCAGCAAAAAATACAGTCCTCGCATTCTTCACCACCACCCACACAACACCACAGCCAACCTTCAAATTCTCGTCATAACTTACCACTTCAGAAACAAATACAGTCCTCTCACCTTTCACAATCACCAGAGTACCACAGCCAATCTTCAAATTCTCCTCATTACTTACCACCTCAGCAAAAAATACAGCCCTCGCATTCTTCACCACCACCCACACAACACCACAGCCAACCTTCAAATTCTCGTCATAACTTACCACTTCAGAAACAAATACAGTCCTCTCACCTTTCACAATCACCAGAGTACCACAGCCAATCTTCAAATTCTCTTCATTACTTTCCACCTCAGCAACAAATACAATCTTCTCCTACTGTGGAATATACAATTCAAGCCCCACACCCCTCAGATCCTTTACCATCTGTACAACTTCATATCCCATCCCCTCCTCCACATTCAACTACGTTGGAGGCGACAAATGATGGATCTCTGCTGATTGAAGGCAATGGGGACATAATGAAAGACTTTTTAATTTTTAGTAAAAAGAACAAAAATATCTAAAAAGATTGTGCACATTAAAAAACCTTTTATAACAAAAAGTACTTTTATTTACTTACCTTTATATAATTTTCCAAACATGTATAAATAGCCGAACAGGTTTCAGGGATAATTATTGACAGCATGGGTTGAGATATTAGAGAACTGTATTTCAAATCTTGGTATGAATTCCCTGTTGCAAGAAATCGTAATGTTACTACCAATCTTTGTTTTGCACTAATGCTGTCTCTTAAAATAGTATTTTGTTTTTGTATATATGGTGTCACAAGATTTAGTAAAATATCGAACGATCTTGAATCCATTCGATAATTTTTGAAGTCTGCCGGTTCTAAAACACTCATTATATTCATGTTTGATAACCTGTCGCGCAGTAATAAATATTCCTTGACCCACGTCTTTCTTTTTTTTTCTGTATGTTGATGGACCCAACGGCCACAGCCACGGCGAGGCCAATTTTTTGATTTTTGGACAGCACTGGAGCCATTTTGTTTATAGTAGATAGTAAAACGTCCGCCTTTGTTGTGTTTCAGCAGGCAACTGATTTAGTAACTATATTTAGAACAGTGTGATTAGAAGCTTCTAATTTCGTTCCTTTTCTGAATCCTGATTTAGGTTACTAAATTTAGTAAAGTCTAATAAGCCTTTTAATCCGAAAATAGGAGCCCTGCGCAGCAGGGCTCCGTCAACCTCAGTTTATTAAACTAGTGGAATCAATAAAAGCGATATTTAGGTTTTATGTGAAAAACGTGAAACGAAACGCTACGGCCATCTTGTATGAATGATATAGACAGCTAATGTCAAATTTGTGTGTCATTGCTTTCGAGATCCTAGGGTTAGGTGCGACTGTAATAAGTAACTAAATAGGTTATGTTACGTTCTCTTTTGAACCATAATTCGAAAACAGGAGCCCTGCAAAGCTGCGTCAATCTTAGTTTATTACACTAGTGTGAAGAATGTGGAAGTTGGCAGTGCCATACACACCGATGTTTGGAGATATTTTTTTTTCAGAGGAAACCAAGTATTTCCGGCAAGTGAAAATGGTGAGGGGGGTTCCGAGACTTCCTCCCTTCCCCCTCCAATCACTCACAACCCCTAAAAATGGCGACGTATTTCGAAACCTTTACCAAAATCTGTGTCATATAATCATTTATTAATCAACATAATTCAAGTATAGGTAATATAAATTATTCTTATATCTTTATTTATATTATGGTGAATAAAAGTTATGAAAAATGGCATTATTGAAAACGAAAATTATAGCAAATACATTTATGGATTTAAATTATTATACACTTGATCGATTATGACCAATGGAATTAGTGAAAGTCATTTTATGTCTTTTCACGATTTTGGCAACTGAAGCGTTATCTCTAATGGAATTATGGCTAATACCAGTATGGCATATGAAATTATGGCATTTTAAATTATGGCAAACATTAGTAAACCCTCGGGGCTGACCCCTGATCTATCATTACCAGTGCTCAGCCCCAAGTATTATTGTAGTTGTTAAGGTGGCTAACCCCTGGATTTTCGTTTAAATGATGTATGATAAGTTAATTTCAAAATAAAGAGTTACTAAAGAGCTATAAAATTATACTAACAGCATCTTTAAGTAAAAATATTGCGTAAATCCAGTTGTCAGCCGGGGATGGCTGACTATTGGAAAATGCTCAAAAAACATAACCCAGTAGTCGGCCATTCCAATATTTACGTACATTTAACAGAAAGGTTTTAATAAAATGAAATAGAAAATATCGAAATCACTCACACAAATGATACACTATATACAAAACATACATAAATTATTGAAATAATTACCTGTTTTGCAACCACAGTTCGTTAACAAAAAAATGGCAGCTGTCACGCGCGCATGCCTGTCTGTTGACAACGCTGAAATGAATCTAAGTTGTTCAATATTGACTATATTCAAAACAAATCACAGGTTTTGGATATACCAATAAAAAGTCACAGAATCGATTGAAAGTGATTTGATTGGTTAAAATAAATTATAACGCTATTCCTAAACGATTAAAGCAAGTAACGGCTGACAACTGGTGCGTGGCTGACTTCTGGGGCCCGTATAGTATAAATCAGATTTATTCTTGCGTTTAAAAACTTAATTATTATGTAGAAAACGAAATGAAATATGTAATAATTTATTATAAAATTAGAGATTATTAATAATTCTAAATTATTGAGAAATACAGGAGTTATGTGACGTGATAGTAAACACCAATCAAAGCGAATGACACGTTGTGAGGCCTCGACAACACGCTAATTTTATTCGACACGACTTGACGTCTTTCTCTTTCAAGATAACCTTGGATGAAAAACCCCATCCAAATTTAAAAATTATTAAAACACTAAAATACACTATTTATGGGCAGTTTTAATTCTAATTTACTTTTTGTTTGGATTGGAATGATGAGCTGAGACTGTTTCATCTACATATACATTATGTAGGTATTAATTTTATGTGATATGCCATTTTTCATATGTAAGGACCTAATCGAAAACGTGACAATATAAAGAAACAAATTATACCTACTCAATTTTTATTACCATAGCGTATCTACTAATATAAGTAACTAATAAATTATTGGCAACATTCTTCAGGTTTTGTCTATGCTCTGCTGTCATAATAACCTAACCTCAAAAGTATTTTACAATAACATTAGAAAATAATTGCTTTTTTAGGAATGTTACGGTTAAATAATATTCCTTTAGTGCTATGTTTTACTTTTATATTGTTTGTGTACCATACTACTACACACAAAAAAATCTATTTCGCAAACTTGCCGCTCAAATTTTTAATGCGTGTGTGTGCGTGGCTAGTGTATTTATAGCAAATGGATTGCCCCTGCAACTCATTACCTGCTGTTTTTGGCTTCAAACGTAGGGGTAAACCTAATGTAGGGCGTGCTGTGTCTGTTCTTTTCAGTTCGTCTGATTAAGCAGGCAGAAACTTTTTACGGCAAATTGGGGTAACATTAGCTCGAGCTAAAGTTACCCAAATAGATTTTATCTGTACCAAATTGTTGCCATTTATCTATTTCAGAGTACAAATATGCCTAGAAAACGAGTTTGTCCCCCACCGGGTACCCGAAAATATGGAAAGAAAAGTCGCTACACAGAAGAGATACTGGAAAAGGCAATAGAAGAGGTAAGATGCTGCAAAATCTCTCAAAGAACGGCTGCTGACTGTATGACATTCCTCTAAGCACATTGAAATACAAATTAAAAGACCAGCACACAGGACTAGTCGGAAAACCCACAGTTTTTTCTGAAGTTGCAGAGAAATCAATAGTTGCCCATAAAATAGTATTATCTGACCTTCGGATTACGATTGGTATGCAGGAGTAAGGATCATTGTTAAAAATACTTGGATAACAACAGAAATGCAAAGCAATTTCAAAATAATTTTCCGGGATGGGAGTGGGGAAAGCTTTTCTTAGAATGACATCCCTCCATTAAACAAAAGGTAGCACATAACATAAGCAGAAAAAGGGCTCAAGTAAGCCAAGAAATTATAGAAAAATTCTTCGACAATTTAACCCTTGAACTCGAAAATGTCCCACCAGAAAACATTTTCAATTATGATGAAACTAGATTCCATGACGACCCAAAAAAGCAAAAACTTATTTCGGAGGTCTTGCCGGAACCCAGAAGTAATTAGAAACTCTACAAAGTCTTGTTACACTGTAATGTTTTGCAGGAATGCTACCGGTGAATTTGTGCCACTATATGATATTTATAAAGCCAGTCAAAAGTGGTCTAACTGGATCTTGGGAGGTCCCTGGTACTCTGATGGCATTGACACCAACAGGTTGGATAGATGCTAATACGTTTGATGATTGGTTTAAGAGAACCTTGTTGCCAGTTTTAAGAAATAAGGAAGGTAAAAAA
Organism: Euclidia mi; assembly: GCA_944739405.2. Taxonomy (NCBI): domain Eukaryota; kingdom Metazoa; phylum Arthropoda; class Insecta; order Lepidoptera; family Erebidae; genus Euclidia; species Euclidia mi. Next base: position 6,257,547 of record OX123209.2, read on the forward strand.
CTTGTCATTGGAGACAATTTGAGCTCGCATTATCCCAAAATCGCTAAAGCGCGAAAGAAAATATGACACTGTCAACCAGTGGGTCTGAAGATGAAACAGCAAACGAAGATTTTGATTTTTGGTTACATCACAAAAAACTTGCAGTTGACCAGAAGCGAAAGCGTTCCTTGAAAGCCGATGAAGTGTCGAATTATTTGGCTAATCCAGTCTGCACTTTAAAATCAAACCCATTGGAGGAATGGGAAGATTTAAAACCTGTATTCCCAGCTTTATATAAACAAGCACGCATTTATTTAAAGATAGTAGGTACCTCTGTACCTTGCGAAAGGCTCTTTTCCAAAGCTGGCGCGACAATAACTGCCTCAAGAAATCGCCTAACAGGCAAACATTTAGAAAAGTTGATATTTTTAGGAAGCGCTACAAAAGCAGACTTCTTCTCGTAAATTTTGTATCAATAAAGAATTTTTAACACATCTGTGGTTTTACCTTGAAATTTTCCAAAAGCTATTCGATACCAGTAAGTACCGATACTTTTCAATCGATACCGAGTAAGTATCGATACTTAACGACCGATACAGGATCGAGTAAAAGTATCGATACCTCAATGGTATCGTTTCATCCCTAAATTGCAGATTGCCGACTAAAGTGTGCGCCGTCTGCGTTAGCGCACGTTGAAGCAAACGTTCAATTTTTTTCACACACTTTTTGTGCCGAGCGGCGCGGCGCGGCGCGGTGCGGTCTGCCCGAATTACACGGATTTTTTGTGCGCCGGACTTTTTGCGCGTCGTGTGCGTTACTGCATATAATTGCATAGGTTCTATTTCACATACTAAAATGTGCGTCACGGATAGTCTGTCGTCTGCGCTGCACCTAAATGTGTGAGTGACATTGGGTTTATCATAAAATTTTACGCGGTTGAGTGATTTTTGTTCTTTAATAATGAATTTCCCAACTTATCACGAAAATCTTTACAAAATCTTACAAGTTGTTAGCCAAACTTCATTAACATTACTTATATCGAAAATAATCCCACTTTAATTAGTATTTTATTGCATGCTATGTGTAATAATTATACTTTACATTTATACGGTCTAATTTATAGGTTACAATTAATACATATTGAGGAGCTTCCTGTCGGGGAACAGCTCGAGCGCCCTTTAGCGGTGAAAAAAAGTTCGCACTTTGAATCCGTAAGTAACAAGAAAACTTAGATTATCTGTGCCCTAAAAGCTATCTTCGATTCTTATAAATATATTTTAAATATTTTTTTCAACAATCTCGAATCTAATGTGCAGAGGGATGAAGTCCAACCCTCACCTGCTATGTAAGTTTCTAATCATTTGGATGAATTATGTGTACTATTATATATATATATATTATACATCCAGCATTGTGTGAACCGCAAATATTTTATAATTTTCAGCCATCTCGAATGTAATGAGCAGAGGGAAGAGAAGCAAAGGTCTCCCATACCCAGCGAAATTCCGCCCTCACCTGCAATGTAAGTTTCTACAAAACTTTGTTGTCATTAAAGCCTGCTACAATAAGTTTATTGAATAAATTTTGTCTTTTCAGGTACGTTGAATGTGGTGGCAGTGCCACCAGTACACCCACCACCCACTCAAGCGGTTATCACCTAAATGTCCAGGTGGCGGTAGAAGAGGAAAACTTTTCGCCGCCGTCGCCGACAACAAACCGCAAACACATATTAAGCGAACAAGAAAAGTATGTGCTTTTATACAAGGTGTCCAGAAAGGGTATCGGGTATTTGTTTTCGCGCCATATTCGAAACGGGGCGTCTAAAGGGTGCGGGGAGGGGTTCGTGGTGTCCGCCATTTTGTGGAGTTTTAGTCACGATGGAACAGTACTCGTGGACGCATCGCGCGTTTTGCGTACGAGCGTATTATCGTAATGGTGATTCAATAGTGACTGCTCAACGTCTCTATCGTGCGGAATATCGTACACGCCACGCGCCAAGTGACGATAGCATTAGGAAATGGATCAGGATGTTCGAGAATACAGGTGCGACGGTTAAAATGCAAAACTATGGTCGTCCTCGTTCAGTTCGCGATGAAGAAACAATTGAAGAAGTTGAGGCGTCGGTTCGTCAAAATCCGTCTTTATCCATCCGAAAGCGGAGCCAATCGTTGAACATGAAAAAATTGTCTTTACATTCGATTTTAAAGAAAGACTTACATCTAAAAGCCTATAAAATTCAATTGGTTCAAGAATTGAAGGATACGGACTATGCTAATCGACTGAATTTTGCAACTGAACGAAATGCTGCAGCGATTTAACAACTTTAACAACTTACTGTTCAGTGACGAAGCAAATTTTCACCTGAATGGTCATGTTAATAAGCAGAATAGGGTATATGCATGTGAATGAAATATGGGCTAAATATTTTTTTATTGTAAGCTTCATTGCTATAGAATCATATCCCAAGCATTATTTTTCTAATTAATTTCACTATAATTTTGTAATTAATTAGTAAAAAGTTAAAAAAATAGGAGGGAAAATTGAAATATCAAAACGCAACGCTATTGGTTGAAACGAACGGTGACGTCATCATCCACATTCGCCATTGTCAACAGCTTCAACAAGTGTATAGCTCCTGAAAGATTTTGAGTTTTATCGTGAATTAATCGTGAACCCTTTGCAATATTGGCACTCTTGTGAAAATACAGACAACGTTTACTCTTTCAACAATGACTGACAGTGGTTTTGTGAAAGCAAAGTCAGATAATTTACCAAAAATAGATGCCTTTATGATGACTACGTATGTTGCTTCGAATTCAGATTTTACGTCCGCAGAACTAAGAGGAGTAAAAGCCGCAAGGTAAATCAATCAATCAATCAATCAATCCTTTATTTGCTAGAATACGGTCACATTTTACAGCTTATCAGTTTTTAGATTGTACAGCATATTCTGCCACATGTGGCGTGCAAAGATGAAATAATACACATTAAATATACTTAACAGCTAAATACAATGACATGATTCGCTTCTAACATTATTATGACATCTATATATAAAAAGAATTTGTGTTTTATAATACGAGTCGGCCAGCCCGTTCTACCCAACCGAATCGCATGATTTTTTTTTTTAAATGAAAGCTTTCGCTGCATAGATTTGTCATCAAGCATTAGAAATTACCTAACTTGCACATTTATCAAGTTATATGCAAAAACAGTTTTCTCCCATACATTTTTTACGTTTTCGTAGCCGTAGTCAATGACTTTCCGCTTCTATAAATCTGGTTCTCATTGAGGTAGGCGTTTCGTTATAGGCCTAAAACACGCGCTGAAAAGAGCTCTTTCATTTGATGGTATGCTCATGTAAATTGGGTAAGTTTGAAGGAAGATAGGTGTGGACATTGAACTTATTTTTCAATATTTTCCTATAAATTTCTTAAGATTCCATTGCTTTCTCTCTACATGGACGGTTCTTAATTCAAAAATATTTTTATGGCATCTAATAAGTTCCTAGCGGTAACTGCCAGGAAAAAACGTTATGCCTCCTTAAGGTGACCTTGCCTTACTTTCATACGGGTGTGAGTGTGGTGGTGTGTAAAATTATACCCGATGTTGGTCAAATTATCACTATAGTGAATTATCGCTGATGGCAGGTAATATTCCCCGAATGTTACCAGTTAGCCCTTAATGTTGGATGAACTGATCTCTGATGTTGAGGAATTTTTCCTTACATTTTATTCTAGGAAAATTTTTGTGTTTTTAAATTACGGACTTTCTTCGGGCATCTTAATTTTTTTTTATGTGGAACATATTACAGCGGTTCATAGTACTATTGTCATATAATTATATTATTACAAGTGGTACTTATTGTAGAAATTGTAGCTTTGGTAAGAATAGTAATTTTGAGAGAAATGGTAGGTACTTTTGACAGAACCGGCGGTTTTGGCGGACTCACGCCTGTATCCCCAAAGGGGTAGGCAGAGGTGTGTAATATTACACCCACATTTCGCCATGAATTTTTAGGTCCCACGTAATAGGGTGCGAGCCTATTGCCGTACCGGGCACATTACCAGACTCCGTGCTGCTACTGAGAATTTCCTAACGGAAAAACCCAATAACACTTTGCCCGACCCGGGAATCGAAGCCGAGACCTCCCAATCCCACGCGCACATTTATGCCGCGAGACCAACGAGACAGTCAAAAGTACAAATTGTATTTTTGGCATAAATTGTATTTTTGGCATATATTGTAGTTTTGGTAGCAATGCTACTTACGATTGCTACCAACGCTACCATTCCTACCAAAACTACAATATCAACCAAAACTATAGACGTCATTATTACATTTCTAAATTATGATGGATTAATCACACCCATACACAAAACAAAATAAATCCTGCTTCTCACAGAAATATTTATCTGGATAACAGAAATAAAACGTATTTTCTTACTGATAAAAAAAAGTTGTTTATCTATATTTTTAATTTTGATAGTAAAATATTGACAGATAAAGAAAAAAGTGAAGTTAGCGTAAGTTAGTTCCTTAAGTTTCTGATATAATAATGTATTTTTTGTGAGTAGTTGTGTTTTCAATTATAATGATGGTTCTTGGAAGGAAATTGAAAAATGCTCAGAGAAAGTTTGAACAAAGAATCTTGGTCAATGACGACCCTGTTGGAGATTTAGTACCGGATGGTCCTCCTACTGCTAAAAAATACGGGTGGAATCGGGTTCAGATTTGATTAATTCTACCATCAACAATTTTCAAGTGATTTCCATTCTTGGTGACGGTAATTGCTCATTCCGCGCAATTCCTATTGTTTATATGGAAGTGAGAATAAACATTATGAAATTCGTTTGGCCACTGTTGATAACATTGTCAATAAGTGGGATGTATATAGTAACTTCATTGTTGGGGACGAAGCAAATGGCCAGACCATTACAAATGCAACAGATTACAAAAGTGTGATGGGTGCTAATGGACAGTACGCAGGGCATGCTGAACTTCAGAGTGTAAGTGAGCTATAGGTATCCCAAGTGTCAATTCAGAGTTCACCTGGAAAACAGTAATACGATTACTGACTATGGTACTGGCGAAATTGTTCATAACTTGCTATTTTCTGGGCACCTGGAACCTGTAAGGACATTACAGTGTCCTAATGGAAAGAATGGTAGGGCAATGCAAGCACAGTCATATTGAAGACCTTTCTTTCGTCAATGTTCAGTTATACATATTACCTATTTATTATATCCCTATTAAACGGCAAACCATTCAGTAATGTCAAGGTAGAAATTTCATAATACCTAAGGTGCAACGCAAAGCCAATGATGTCAGAAAAGAAGTTTTGTGATATACACCGCTATTTTTTAATTAGTACAAAAACTTTAAGGACAGATTAGCGAAGATATTATTATCATATATGTGACGTAAGAATTTCATAATATCAATAAAGAGCAAAGTTATTATCATTTGTTTATTGTAGAAAATCTCACTACAATCATAGTCATATTTTACAATCCATTCACTAATTCATTGATAATATTCCATCCTGCTCATTCGCATTCTCTCTGTCGCACTTATGATGTAGGTAGCCATAGAAAATAAAATGAAGAAAAATAATAAATGTAGGTAGTTATTTTTTAATTTTGTTAATTCTACCCTCTCCTTCATACTTCATTCGGGCTTAGAACCGGTAAAATTTATCGTTTAACAAGTAATTAAATACGGAGGTATGTAATTAGAAAGCAAACAAATATCAAAATAAAAGAAGGTGTTCTGAACTAAAAGAAAAGAGTAATTTTGGCGTATTTATGAAGTTAGAATCATCTGCTATTTACAAATATTATTTTATCATCATCATGTCAGCCTAGAGACGTCCACTGCTGGACATAGGCCTTCCTCAAGGTGTGCGCAGAACACAGACCGATTTTGAGCCGCCCGCATCAAATTATTATTTACTTAAGTACGTATTATTTACTAAACTTACAAGTATTTCCAATGTCCTTCGAAATGTCCACCACCGTTGTCAAAAGCATCCAATATGCACTGTTTTAATTGTTTGACACTGACCGGATCACTATTGTACACTCACAATAAGATGTCCATGGATACACAGCTGCACTCGCGATTTTTCCACTCAAAAAGTACGCACGAAGCAAAGCTACATACTCCCGTGATATGAACTGATATGATAGGCCACCGCGTCGGGCAAACGTAGACAAACAATTAACTTTTGCAACGAATTTAGATACACTCACTTTTGCTAGCATTTTAGTACTGTTTCTCGCATCGTCGGGGCGTGGCGCAGGCGCAGAGGAGAGGGGGGAGGGGAATTTATCAATGGTTCATTTTACTACGATACTCGTAGTATTCGGGTCGGTCATAGTATTAGTATTGCATTTACCAATTATCACGTATTTTTGTGGACAGTTTTGAGACAGTTTTGGGACTTAGTGTTTTTATTTTTTAACTACATAAATATGATCAGTTAAAGATACTTAGTGCTGTGTTAAATTTTTTGTATTAATTAAAAAATAGCGGTGTATATATTTTTGGTAAGAATATCATCTTTTTACTTATTAGATAAGGCTACAATGTACTCACCATACCCATATGTAAGAGCTTTTTTATAATATTAAAATATGCTGTGGAGCAGCAGGGGTCCTCTAGTGTATAAATATAAATGAGATCCAATTAGAATATTTATTTATGAAATAATTAAAAAATATAATTGCAATGTATGAGAAGTAGTTAACAATAGTTAAATTATGGCGGTAACAAATAATAATAGAATATGTCGAACAATTTAAAAAAGATAATAAAATTAAAACAAAGCAATAAAAATGTCAAATAATAAAATAGAAATAATGTCAAAGTAATAGTAAAATGTCAAGCAGTACATAAAAAATAATTAAAAAAAATGGATACATTATAATATTATAATATTATAAGTCAATAATTATAATTTAAAATAAGTACTTAATAATGTGGTATATGACAACAATATAATAACATAATAATTATTGTGCCCTTATAGCTTTATCACAAAGAAAATCATCAATATTATAATAGCTTTTTTGAATTAGTAGGTTTTTAAGCGACTTCTTAAATTGTGTGTTATTCATATGCCTAATAGCTATTGGAATTTTATTATAGATTAGTGGAGCTTTGCATACTATACTTTTATAGAGTAAAGCTGTTTTAGCGGAATGGACACGAAGTCTATCATTATCACGGCGATTTCGGCTGACGCAATCAGATAGTTTAGGAAATAGATCAGGGTTGTTCCTGACAAATAGAGCTGTCTCAATAATGTAAAGTTATGGAAGTGTGAGAATGTTGTACTTTATGAAAAAAGGCCTACAACTTTCGGTACTTTTAATACCAAACATAGCGCGAATGCATCGCTTTTGCATTTTAAACACCATATCCTTATTTGTAGAATATGCCCAAAAAATTACACCATATCTAAGGATGGATTCCACGAGTCCGTAATATGCCGAAAGTAACGCATCTGTGTTAATAATAGCAGCTAATTTATGTAAGGCGTAAGATAGACTGCTGATTTTTTTACATACAATGTCAATGTGTTCCTTCCAATTTAATTTGTTATCAATATTTAAACCTAGAAATCGAGTAACAGTAGCTTCTTTAATGGTTATATTTTCATATACTACATTTACATTTAACGAATTTTGTAGTCGTTGTCCAAAATGCATAATGCTCGTTTTCATTAAATTAATTTTCAAATTATTATTATTTAACCAATAGATTATGGATTTCAATGCGTCATTAATGTCAGATTTATATTGATTTGTGTCCTTACATGCTATGGTGGCCGTGCTATCATCAGCAAATAATATCAAGGGTTGGTTGGTAGCATTTGGTAAGTCATTAATATATAGTATAAATAGGAGTGGCCCCAAAACACTACCCTGGGGTACACCATGTGGTACATAACGCCTATTTGAGGTGTAAGTTTCTTGGCGTTTTGTGTTAAAATCGATTTTATTAATTTCTGTTATTTGCTGTCGGTTTGTTAAATATGATCTCATTAAGTTTAAAACATTGCCTCTGACACCATAAGCATGAAGTTTATTAAGCAGAATATTATGACACACACAATCAAAAGCGGAGGACATATCACAATAGATCGCACATACAGGGGATTTTTTATCCATGTGCGTTAAAACATTATTAATAAAATTATAGATTGCCATATTGATGGTTTTGTTTTTACGAAAACCATTCTGTTCACTGCATAATATTTTATTTCTTTCTAGATACGAATAAATTTCCTGATACAGATATTTTTCAAATATTTTTGAAAATACTGAAAGTAAAGCAATCGGTCTGTAATTTTGCATTAACTCTTTATTTTCCTTTTTAAATAATGGCTTTATAATTGTTATTTTTAGATTTTCTGGAAATATGCCTGTCGATATAGATAAGTTAATTATGTGGCTCAAATGGTGACATATGTCTTCATTAACCGCTTTAATAATATTTGATGATATGCCGTCGTGTCCTACACTATTAGTATTTTTTAAATTATTGATTATTTTGTAAATATGATGCGGCGTGCTTGGAGCAAGAAACATAGATTTTAATTGTGTATTTATTAATGCAGTTACATTTTTATTTGAACCTGGAACTGGTTTAACTTTATTGATAAAATAGTCATTAAACGCATTCGCAATTTCTATGGGATTATTTGTAGGTTTCTCGTTAATTTTGATGCTGGAAATATCTTCTTGGGGTATATTAGGTCTGGCACTATTTATAATTCGCCAAGCTGCTTTACATTTATTATATGCACTATTTATTTTGTAATTATTTTGAGCACGTTTAGTTAGCATTATGATCTTCTTAAATAATCTACAATAACTTTGATACTTTGATTTATTTTCTTTTGTGGGTTTTAGTCTAAATTGCCAAAGTAAATCTCTTTTCTTTCTGCTGCAAGCTTTCACTCCACGTGATACCCATTTTGGCTTGCAGTTGACTTTCATAAAAATATGTATTTTGGGGAAACATAAGTCATAAAGAAGTTTGAAGTCATTTATAAAGTATTGGTATGCTGTATTTGGATTATCGGTTTGATAAATATTTGAAAAAGACATATTCTTGATACATTCTTTAAATTTTTTAATGTTTTCCAAACTATAATCTCGTTTGGTGATTCGCCAAGATTTTAATGCGAACACTTGTTTAACGGGCAGTAAAACAAATACATATTTAAAACAATTAAAATTATTATTATATAACCAGTAATTTACTTTTAATATGCAACATACATTGAATTCAACTTTTTACGTAAATTGCTTGCCAGTTGCTTTTCCAGATATCTCAAAAGTGTTTTTATACATTAAACAATGTTAGCGAATATATTATGACCTGTTGATCATTGATGTGATGTTGTGAGTTTCTCTTTGTGTGTATTTTCACCATTTGCTTACATAACCTCTATTATTTTGTCACAGATCTGAACGCCAGTCTTATGGCGACTCTGCGGTTGGATACGTCCAAGTTAAACGAGACAAGGACATATGTATGTGTTGTCAAGGGTCGAATAACACCAGAGCATAATGTTCGACAAAAGTATTACAATGTTACAGCAACATGCAATGAGGCTGAAGGAACCATCTTGTCTGTGGAGTGCGAGGATTGTGCAGCACATTTAGGTAAGTGATTAGTACATACTCACATCAACAGCCTTTTGCAGTCCACTGCTGGACTTAAGCCTCTCAGTATAGAGGTTTTGGCCTACTATACTATGCTGGCCAAACGGGTTGGTATACCTAGGGTTTTAGTTTGAGTTTTACATGACACGCTTGGGATGAAATGGGGTGGTGACACTGTCTTCTTATTCCATCACCACACATAATAATGAGCTTAATGAGGACTTCACATAGTTGTGAAGTCCTCCTAGTGAGTATGTACTAGTGTACATAGTCACTATTTTAAATCCTCATTATCCTAGCTACTTATTAGAGCAATCGATCTAGAAGACACTGACGACGAAAATGATGAGATATTTTGTCCATCAGATGACCATTATTCTTCGAGTGAGTCCGAGTCAAAGCAAGAGAATGAACTGGCAATGCTAGATTCTCAGCCTCAAAGTTCGAGCAAATAGCTAAAGAAAAGGTTCCACAGCAAAGACATAACTGAAGAATTACCTGACGATTCACCAGAACCTCCCAGATCACCAGCTGAATACTTTGAAGCTCATTTTACGGAAGATCTCTTTGAGCATTTCGCTAATGCTACTTTTCAGTATTACATTGCCGGTAAAGGACAGCCCATGCGGACACATTGTACTCGCAAGTGAAATAACAAGGTTTTTTGGAGTCCATGGTATGAGGAGCATTGTGAAATGCCCTCGTATGAAGATGTACTGGAACCAAAAATTTAAGTACGATCCAATGGCTATTGCTATGTCTGGCAAGCGGTTTCTTCTACTAAGAGTAAATCTACATGTTGTAGACAATAACAGCGTAAGTGATGAGCAAAAACAATCTAACAAGTTCTGGAAAATACAGCCAGTTATTGATGCTGTAAAAAACCGTTGCCTTCAGCTACCACGATCCACTCACACCTACTCTGTCGACGAGCAAATGATACCGTTTACAGAAAAGTCGTCTGAAAAGCACTATGTACCTAACAAACCTCAACTAGTAGGGCTGAAAAACTTTCTTCTTACTACTCCACGAGGTTTGGTGCTGGACTGCGAGGCCAAGGTGCAACATTTTATTGATTTATTTTATCTCATAAATAAAACTTACCTAAATATGTAAGTACTTGTAATACGTGATAAAGCAAGACTTTGTAAAGAACAGACTGATTTTCATAGAATTTATAGTTTATATTTAGTTGATTTTTGATAAAATTTTAATGAAGAATATTGCGAATTATTTGTGTTTTTGTTTTATTGATATACCATATTTTATATGCAAATAAATCATCAAGATCTATGCGAAGCACATTGTAGCACCCATGTAATATGGGCCCGCACAACACAATTATGAGCATCACAATCGTGACGGTGGATCAAATAGGTCCGAGTTGATACAATTGTACGCCCCCTGAAAAAGCAAGATGGCGGCCTGAATTCACTAAAA